>WHVA01000164.1:0-212885 GCA_015179125.1 Gautieria morchelliformis | reverse complement strand
TCCAGCGACTCATGGGGACTAAGCTCCTCATGTCAACTGCCTTCCATCCACAAACGGATGGAGCAACCGAGCGGGCAAACCGCTCGATCGGCCAGATATTGCGCGCGGTCGTCAGAGACGATCAGAAGGATTGGGCAGTGAAATGCCCATGGTTGAGGTCGCCTCAACAGCAACGTCGCGACCACAGGGTTCACCTTTCGAGCTGACCACGCTATATGCCGCGGATAGACCTCCCCATAGCCGCGGACACCCCGTTCAAGGGGGTGGCCCGGTTCGCACATCAGGCAAAATGGAACCTGATGGCGGCACACGATGCAATCATAGAGCATCGAGTGACGCAAACGTTTCACGCAAATAAGAAACGTATGGCGAGCGACAGGTACGCGGCCAACGACCGCGTCTACCTTTCGACACAAAACCTAACTCTCCAAAAGGCAGAGCCAGAAAGCTAGTCCCGCGGTACATTGGACCATACCGCGTCGTCGAGGCTCACAACGACGCCTCGACGGTGACCCTTGATCTTCCCGACGAACTGAAAAGCCGTTGCATTTCACCGATCTTCCATTCCAGCCTCGTACGGCGCTACGAGGCTAACAACGACGAATTGTTCCCTCGTCGTGAGGCCAAGTCCTTTTATGACTTCGGAGCAAATGACGACAAGGAGTGGCTCATAGATGAGATTATCGCACATCGATGGATAAACTCGACGGACCTGGAGTTCCAGGTCGTTGGACCCTAGGCGACGTGACATGGGAACCCATGTCATCCTGCAAGGACCTTGAAGCCCTAGATAGCTATCTAGAGCTTCGGGGGTGGGCAAGCCACGCGACCTCCCCAGACGCCGCTAGACGCGTCTGTCACGTGCAGACCACGTGACGCGCCGGCCACGCGCGGTTAAATTTTCACCTCGGATCTTTCCGAGGGGCATTGCTTCTTGGAAGCAACCACCATCATCTACCCACGAAGATGATGCCTCCAAAGATGGATGGACGTTGACCCGTCAACGTCCACAACGCGGACATCGGCCCCAAGACAAGGGGCCGCAGACATTCTCCGTGCTCCAATAGACCAGGAGCACTGGATGATCGTGGGCTGGGAGGACGCCCTCGCCATCGTCCACTGGATGATTGCTCAACATGCGCGGACTACGCCGCGCACCTTAGGGCTGCGACCGGCACCCGCAAGGTCAAATTGCGGGATGAGGCCATCGGCGACGCTGTCGATGCAGCCTGGGGATGGCTCCCACGGGGCATCGCACGTGCGCATGGGAGGAGCCCCTCCGGGACATCCATGACCTTAAAAAGGAGGTCAAGGAGCTGGAACGCGCGGTGGAGGACCGCGACGACACGCTCGCAACTGAGCGCGCAAGGATCAAGGAACTGGAGCAACAGCTGAGCGCAGCCCAGCTCCAGGTTACCCTAGTCCACGCTGCCTCAAAAAGGCCGCGACATGACCCAGCCACGGACCCAGTGGCCGGGCCATCTTCACCTCGCGCGATGGCGCCGTTGCCGGCGCGCGCAACATTGGGGCTAGCGTCCCGATTGTCGGCGCCGACCCCGACAACGACAACGACGGAAGGGCAGAGCGCACCTTCTGACTCTGGCGTACGGCATCCCAGATGGATGGGAGTCCGACTCATCCGTCTGGAAGACGTACGACCCCGAACGGGCACAGCGGCTGGCAGAACAGCCAAAGAAAAAGCGCAAGAAATTGCGCGGCTCCCCCCACACTGTCAATGGGCTAGCCATTGCGAAGGAAAGCGCAATTAGCGCTTACCTAGCGGCGTCACCATTGCACACCATCAACGACCCCGCCCTTCAGCGGCGGGTAGCACAGATTGAGGCCCAGTACATCGGCCTGGCGTGGCCCTGCCTCCACCGGCAGGGACAGTTCACCCTCCCTACCCGGGGGAGGGAGTGATCATACCACTCGGAGACCCACCGATCTCTGAGATGGGCCTCCTACCACGGCCGGTAGGAAAGGCCCAACAGCGTCGTACTCAATGGTACGACATCTGCCCGCTCGACGACCCACGCTTCGTCGAACTCATAGCGCGGGCAAAAGAAACGCCGCAGCTCGCGCGTACGCGCAAGATGATCGGCATATTCAAACGCATCGAGCGCGAACAACGCGCTTGCAATCCCAAAAGGGATTGTCTGTGATAGCGGCGGTACATCACGGCCATCCTGAAGGGTTGGATACACAACCCTGAAGGGATCCCATCCGCCATCCGTGACAACGCGGACGGCACCTTCAACCTAGATGACATGGACGTCTGGATGTGGTTAAAGGCCCTCGCGCCCCGGGTCAAAGGGGTCGCATCACCGCTCAGGGCGAGGCTACTCGACCTCTTCGGCTCGACAGACCAATGGTCGAGCCTCGTCGACGCCAGGGAAGTGCTGATGCCTCAGAGCACCACTCTGCGGCTCTCAATCACGGGCCCATTCCCTGTGGAGGGTCGAGCCGGCCCCGACATCCCACTCGCGGAGATCGTGAGATGGTTGGCCCGCTACGCGGGAGTCACTCACGAGCGAGCGGCGCGCATTGAACATTATGTTCAATGCAGCATCACCGGCGCGGCATTCAGTGCCGCCGCCTGTGAGGGCCAACAAAAGGTCATCGAGACCAGCCACGTGAGGGCCACGGTGCAGCGACCCCTCACTCACGCCCAGCTCGACCGAGAGCTGGCCCGCTTCCGCCCCCTCCCAAAACTGAGGACCTGGCCGTTGAGGCCATGCTCCGCAAGGACACGGGCCCCAGCACCCAAGCGGAGACCGCCGCTAGTGGTGAGGCCGACCAGCCTCACCCAATCACCACCGATGACACGGAGGTGCCCCCGGATGAGTCACGTGCTCCTCTGGCCCCGTACGACGACGACGTCATCGTATCGGCCACTCTAGAGGACTCCCTCATGGACGACCTCTATGAGTAGTAGTTAACCCCTATAGTTATCTGTAGAGGGGGAGGGTGTAAATAACCCGTGTATCTACATGTACATTAGTTATTACATAATCCCAGTGGGCCCCTTAGGGACCCACTGTATAGTTTATGCGTGGGAACCGGCTAGCGGTCCCCATCGCATCTTACCCTTACACTGTCACTACGTAGCATCAGAATACCACACATTGGTCAAGTTCTGTCGTGCTCTTGTGACCTAAGGCTTAAGATAGATATCTTTACATGTATGGAACCTACGTTGATCTCCGCACCCTTGTACCTATCCTCGAGGCTCACTTCAAAGTTGCTTGTCGTTGTGGGCCTGTGGCGGGCTATCATATTGAGTGTGCACAACGATAAATTAACAATGAATCGGACTCACGTCTGCCGCCACCGAAGGATGAAAACATGTCGAAGGGGGCATGCTGGCCACCTTCATGCTGTCTCAGGCCTTCCTGATGAGGAGGAAGGGTAATATTTGTCAGCTCGCATCCGGGAAAGTATAAATTGATAAGTGACAGAGAAAGTAAAGTAAAGGGAGCGCAAAGAACAATGGGAAGGGCGAATTGCAACACGTACCTCCTCATGTGGATCATAAACGCTGTGTTTCTGTCCAAAAAAAGGAATACGGTGTTCAGGTTGAGCTAAGGAATAGTAGAGATGCTCATGGGCGCACCTCGGGGCCTGACAGGACTTCGTACGCTGGAAGGATCGGAATGTAAGCATGCGAGCGAGGCATGTAACATGGTTCCCGATACTAGGGAGAGCCCAGCCCCTGTCAGGGTTCACGCGTTTCCTTCCACAAGTTTCTATTTCCTTCCATGAGTTTCCATCACCTTCCGTCAGTTTCCATAACCTTCCGTCACCTTCTACAAGTTTCCATCTCCCCTATTATGTAAGCCTTGCCAGTGCTATAAGACTGTAGCCCGTGTGGTGGCGTTTCCTCAGCTTGATCTCTGAGGATACCCACTACACAGGCAAGTCCCCATATATCTATCGTTGGTAGAGTTATAAACTGAGGATACCCACTACACAGTTGGTCATTGTCTTAGTATCGGCTCTTATCTCCTTGAGTATCTTTGGTTGTGGCTTCGTCATTAGTGTTGCCCTCACAGAAGATCAAGCTCATAGGACGACCCCACACACTTTTCTTAACCAGCCTTCATCTCAGCCTATGACAGACCAACTCCCAGACGCATACTGGGACGCCCTGGGTGACCATGGGCCATTTCTTCGAGGCCTCCTTTCCAGCCAAGCACAGCAGCTGCAGCAACTTCAACTGCAGAATCAGGAACTGCACAATCAGATTGCTAACGTTCACGACCACTTAGCCAATGCTGCCACCAACGCTGCTGTTGCTGCTGCTCAAGCCCTTGCGCCCTCAGTACCTCACAGTGTCCCTCCATCTACTTGCTCTATCAAAGCAGCAGAACCGGAGAAGTTCAATGGAGACCGTGCAGAGACTGAAGGGTTTATCAGGTCTATCAAGTTGTCCATCGCTGTCCAGCCAGCATCCTTCCCAGATGAACGCACAAAGAT
The DNA here is from genome assembly GCA_015179125.1 of Gautieria morchelliformis. Classification (NCBI taxonomy): domain Eukaryota; kingdom Fungi; phylum Basidiomycota; class Agaricomycetes; order Gomphales; family Gomphaceae; genus Gautieria; species Gautieria morchelliformis. The sequence continues at coordinate 208,409 of WHVA01000164.1, read as the reverse complement.
CCTATACGCTCTTTCCTTCATGACGGGAGGCTCTGCCGAGATATGGGCACACAACGAGACACAGGCTGTCATTGATGGCACCTCCTCTATATCCACTCTGGAGGGGTTTATTAAACGTGTGGAGGAGGCCTTTGGTGACCCAGATCGTGCCAGAACGGCTCGCACTAAGCTGCATGACCTTAGGATGGCGTCAGGAATGTCGGCAGATGAATACACGGCTCAATTTGAGATCCTTGCAGGCAGGACAGGCTTTAATGATGAGGCACTCGAGGATGCCTATGCTCGTGGCCTTCCAGCAGGTATCCTTGACAAGATCCACGCCCAGCCCTTTCTTCCATCCAACCTCAAAGCCTGGAAGGAAGCAGCCTGTCAGATTGACCGCAATCATCGCCGTCTGTTAGAGGTCAGGAAGGCACAGACACCTCATGTCCCTAATCGCCCTCCTCCTGCCCGACCACTCCACACTCCTGCTATGGCTCCTGTTGCCACAGCATCACCCAGTAACGCGACACCTATGGACATTGACTCATCCCGCCGCTGCACCGAAACACGAACCTTCTACAACTGTAAGAGACCTGGTCACATTTCACCAGACTGTCCTGAACCTCGCAAGCCACGAACCCGTGCAAACCTCACAGAGGCAGACATTGCAGCAATTGTCTCTAAATCTGTAGCAGCGGCGATAGAGGAACGCAAACAGAAGGTGGAAGCCCCTGTCCAAGAGGAAGGAAAGGGTTTTTAGGCCAGTCAGCGGTGAAAGACATGCCCCGCTCGACGAATCGGTTTTCAGTTCTTGAAACATGTACAATAGGGATCACAGGCGATATGATGCATCCTTCTCCTATCCCTGATTGAACTGAAACCAAACCAGCCATGCCGAAAACCCAACCCATCGCTCCAGTTGCTAATGCAAACCTTCCAGTCCCTCTATATGTCCGTACTGCTGACCTCTGCCGATGCACCAAAGTACCTCTCAAGGTCCACTCTGTTGACACAGGGCATCCACTTTCAATTGACTCCCTCCTTGACAGTGGTGCTACAGGGATGTTCATCGATGTGGAGTTTGTGAGGGAACACAGGCTTCGGACCCGTCCCCTACCCCGTGCCATCCCCGTCTACAATATTGATGGTACCCCAAATGAGGCTGGCTCAATCAAGGAAGAAGTCGACCTCATTTTCACCTTTGGGGATCATACGGAACGTGCCACATTCTCTGTCACGAGCCTTGGACGACTTGCCATCATTCTTGGTCACACATGGCTTGTTGAACACAACCCAGAAGTTGACTGGCGTACAGGAGATGTGAAGATGACACGCTGTCCCAAGTCATGTGGGGGCAGACCTGTTGTCAGAGGGCCCACAGTCGAAACTGTTCCAGAAGAGAGTGTAAATCAAGAGGAGGTTCCCATACAGCACACCCGCTCCCTACTTGAGGAAGGAGACAGGACCTTTGTCATCTTTGTGAATGAGAGTCCTGAAATGATTGGCGCAGGCAGGACTGTCTCCCAACAGCTTGCTGAACGGGCCAGCAAGTCTGCACCAGTCAGATCCTTCGAGGACCTTGTCCCTAAACCATACCAGGAGTTCAAGGATGTGTTTTCTAAGGAGTCATTTGACCAACTGCCTCCTCGAAAGCCCTGGGACCATGCAATTGAGCTCACTCCAGGTGCACAACCCTTCAGCACAAAGGTTTACCCAATGTCACCGGTTGAGCAAAGGGAACTGGATAACTTCCTTGAGGAGAACCTGAAGAGCCATCGTATCTGTCCCTCCAAGTCACCTATGGCATCTCCAGTCTTCTTTGTGAAGAAAAAGGACGGCAGTCTTAGATTTGTGCAAGACTACCGGAAGCTCAATGATATAACAATCAAGAATGCCTATCCTTTGCCCCTTGTTCCAGACATCATGAATAAGATTGCTGCTGGAAGGGCTAAATACTTCACAAAGCTTGACATTCGCTGGGGATATAATAATGTACGCATAAAAGAGGGAGATGAGTGGAAGGCAGCCTTTCGGACAAATAGGGGCCTGTATGAACCTCTAGTCATGTTCTTTGGACTCACGAACAGCCCAGCAACCTTCCAGACGATGATGAATGACATCTTCAAGAGTCTCATCGATGAAGGGGTTGTGGTGGTGTTCATGGACGACATTCTCATCTTCACAGAGTCGCTTGAAGAACATCGTAGGATTGTACGACGTGTCCTTGAAATCCTCCGGGCCAACAACCTGTACCTCAAACATGAAAAATGCCTATTTGAGCAACTAGAGGTGGAGTATCTCGGCCTCATCCTCTCTCAAGGACAGGTTGCCATGGACCCAGTCAAGGCTGCAGGGGTGCAGGACTGGCCAATACCACGTAACGTCACTGAAGTCAAATCATTCCTTGGTTTCATCAACTTCTACCGTAGATTTGTGGAAGACTTCTCACACATTGCAAAGCCCCTCAACCAGTTGACAAAACAGGATGCCCAATGGTCTTGGGATCCAAATGGCCCAGAGCAAGCGTCCTTTGACAAGCTCAAACTCCTCATCACCTCAACACCGATCCTTGTCCTCCCTGATCAAGACAAACATTTCCGTCTTGAAACAGATGCCTCAGCCTATGCCACAGGAGCAGTACTGTCCCAGCTATGTGATGATGGCAAATGGCGGCCTGTGGGGTTTGTCTCCAAAAGCCTCAATGATGCTGAACGCAACTATGCCATCCATGACAAGGAGCTTCTTTCTGTGATTCGGGGATTAGACGAATGGTGCCACATCTTAGAGGGAACGAAGCACAAGATTGAGATTCTCAATGACCATCAGAATCTCACCTACTTCCGCACTGCACAAAACCTGAACCGTCGTCAAGCACGCTGGTCACTCTACCTCTCTCACTTTGATTTTGAGCTGATCCATCGTCCTGGTTGTCATTCAGCCAAGCCTGATGCACTCTCACGACGCGTGGATCATAAGTGGGGGGAGGAAGACAACCAAAATCAAGTCTTACTTACCCCTGACTTGTTCCACATCAAGGCGAATCCCCCAGAGGCTGGTGCGCAGTTAGTCCCAGGTGAAGGTGATGCTTTCCTCAATCGAGTAAGGAACTGTGTAGACCGGGATGAAAAGGTTGTCAAGGCTCTCAAAGAACTGGGCTCCTCTGGAAATTTGCGAGGAGAAGAGTGGTCTGAACAGGATGGGCTTGTCCTCTATCACAACAAAGTGTACGTGCCGCTTGATGCAAAACTACGACATGACATAGTGAAAGCGCACCATGACATGCCTCTCACCGGTCACCCTGGTCGTTGGAGAACCACTGAACTAGTTGCTCGGAGTTACTGGTGGCCTGGGATGGGACGTTACATTGCAAAATATGTGGAGGCCTGTGACCTGTGCAACCGGACAAAAACCTTCCCTGCTTCTCCCATTGGCAAGCTTCTACCAAACCGTATCCCAGACCGTAGATGGCAGGTTATGTCTGTTGACTTGATTGTAGAACTGCCTACCAGTCATGGCTATGATGCTCTCCTTGTTGTTGTCGATCGCCTCTCAAAGCGTGCACATGTCATTCCCACCACTTCAGATGTAACTTCAGTGGGAGTTGCCCGACTCTTCCGTGATCATGTTTGGAAACTTCATGGGCTCCCTGAAGAAATCATCAGTGATCGAGGCACACAGTTCATCTCCCAGTTCATGCATGAACTGAACAAACTTCTTGGTGTCAAAGTCGCTGCCTCTACTGCTTATCACCCCCAAACTGATGGACAGACTGAAAGGGTTAATCAGGAGATTGAGCAATACCTTCGACTATTCATCAACCAGCGTCAGGATGATTGGTTCGAATGGATATCCTTGGCCGAGTTTGCCTATAACAACCGAATCCATGCCTCAACCCAGACTACACCCTTCATGTTGGACAGTGGCCAACATCCAAGGCTGGGACTGGAACCAGTCCGGGAAACTCGACTCGAGGCCCTGGATGAGTTCACAACACGGAGGGAAGCGGCCACGAGAGAAGCTCGTTCAGCCCTGTCCAAGGCAGCAGAGGACATGGCACGCTTCTATGACGTGCACCATAAAGCAGCCCCAGTTTATAAGCTTGGTGACAAGGTCTGGCTCAATGCACAAAACATCACAACCACTCGCCCAATGAAGAAGCTAGACCACAAGTGGCTAGGTCCCTACACGGTTAATAAGGTGGTCTCATGAAATGCCTATGGTCTAAATCTTCCTGCATCCTTTGGTCGCACACATCCAGTGTTCTCTGTCGTCCTGCTTCGGCCATATGAAGATGAACCAATTCTTGAACGTCATGCCCCTCCACCCACCCCCCCCTGTCATACGGGATGGAGCCGAAGAATATGAAGTTGAAAGGATTCTAGACAGCAGGATGTTCCGTGGAAGGTTGGAGTATCTCGTGCGCTGGAAGGGCTATGGAGCTGCCGACGATCTCTGGCTACCAGCAAAAGATGTCTCTGGGGCAAAGCGACTCATTAAGGAATTTCACCGGCAGAACCCAGAGGCACCTCAGCGTATCTCAGCAGCCACATACATGTCCCTCCCTTTCCAGAGATTTCAGAACTTCACAGAACCTTCCAGGCAAACTCTCTTCAACTGGACAGCAGGCAGGGCTTCTACTCATAATGTCAAGGGTCCAGGACCCCAAAGATAAGCGATATCGGCCTCCGCCTAACCAATTCATTCCAATAAGCTATATATCCCCTCCCCACCTGTGACCGCTCACTTCCACTGCATCGACCCCACCACATCCATCAACCATGTCCTCACCCGCCATTGAGCTTGTTGCCCTCCCCAGCTTCACCCAAAACCTCTCCGACCTGCCAAACATGTCACGTGTCGATCCCACCCTCCTGCACTTCTCCGGCTTCTCGTCATCCAGAGCAGCCAGTGAAGCCAAGCTACAAAGGACGCTTGACTGCCGTGATCTCGACGTCGCATGGTCTTCAAAGTGGTCCGTCAGCTCTGAGGACCTCACACCAGCGAAGAGTCAGGCGCCCACTCGCCCTGCACTCGCATTCCTCAGACCCCGACACAGACGAGAGAACACGTACTACATCGGTGACCCTGTCTTCCTCAACGATGGAACCCCCCCGTGTGGAACCCCCTACACTTTCGAAGGCTGGGTGGGGCGACGTTTCCGTAACATGGCAGGAGAGCGAATACGTCGAGCAAGGTTCCGAGGGCCGCACTTGCCCATGGACCCCAATCCCCCTGAGCTCATCATTGGCCTGCGTTACCAGGAAGGGAAGGGTCAGGAGAGATGGTGGTCCCGCCTGTGGCATACTTGGAAACGATGTCTCGGTGGATGTTGGGGGCTAGGTGGCAGCTGTGCTTGTCGGGACGACAAGCATTGAGAGGGGGGTGATGTCAGGGTTCACGCGTTTCCTTCCACAAGTTTCTATTTCCTTCCATGAGTTTCCGTCACCTTCCGTCAGTTTCCATAACCTTCCATCACCTTCTGTCACATGTCACATTCTGTCACTTGTCACCTTCCGTCACATGTCACTTTCCGTCACTTTCCGTAACCTTCTACAAGTTTCCATCTCCCCTATTATGTAAGCCTTGCCAGCGCTATAAGACTGTAGCCCGTGTGGTGGCGTTTCCTCAGCTTGATCTCTGAGGATACCCACTACACAGGCAAGTCCCCATGTATCTATCGTTGGTAGAGTTATAAACTGAGGATACCCACTACACAGTTGGTCATTGTCCTAGTATCGGCTCTTATCTCCTTGAGTATCTTTGGTTGTGGCTTCGTCATTAGTGTTGCACTCACAGCCCCCACACACTCACCCCTCGCAACCTCCACATGAGAGCAAGAGCGGGAGCATTGCAAGAGCGAGGGCAGCCGAGGGGACATATCATGAGAGCGAGGGTGGGAGCGGTCTATTGGGAGAACGGGCAGCTGAGGGGACATGTTGCGAGAGCAAGACCCTGAGTGCAAGAGCGAAAGTTGAGTGCAAGAACGAGAGCAGCAGAGGGACATATAGCAGTAATATTAGTGAGTATATATGCATGTTATTTTCAATCAAAGAGCACCTTACCAGGAGGCACCCTCTGAACCACTGCGTTTCTATCCAACCTCGCGATATCATTTGCATGTAAGAAGAGCTTTTTGATACGGTGTTGAGTGGCAATCACGAGAACACATCACGATATACTCTTCCTGGCACTCTCCAATGTAACCTCATTGCATGTGGTCATGATCGAAAAATTGATGAGGATAAGTGTTATAGGTTGTCCGTTGTTTTCCTTTGGCCGTGATCATGGTGGGAGGAAAGGAGTTGGAATTCAATTGGGTCGGCGATTAATTCAAATCACTTGGGGAAAACTTGTATGCACGTATCACCACGACTCCCAGTTGCACTCACATTTGCCCCACCGCATGACCACTCGGCTCGCATGCCACAATGTTAAAATATTATTTTTTGATTGTGTCTAAAATAAAACCGTTAGATTCTCAAAAGATACTTTTAAATCCAATTTTATAAAATCCAGATATTTTTTAAAAAAACCTTGTCCTTCAACATACGAGTGGGATTATGACAGCTGTGTGAAGAGGGCGGCGATCACACTTTTTCCTTATTCACATACTTGCATGTTTTTTAGTATCTGAAAATCGATGGGGAAGGACATCCGCGAGCTTGGACGCCGTGGCCTGGGACCAACACCAGAGTAACATGTATGGTATGGCGCCCTTCCACTACATCCTTGTTGCTATAATCAAACCGAGTGGAGTTGTTCCTTCGCAATAACCTGCTTGAAGATCTCAAACGTGACCTGTGACTGGAGTGCATGCTGCACATAGACGACCCACAGTACGGCAATGCGACCTTGCATATTCGAAATGTACTCACCACCACATGGCCAGACTGGTAGACTCGGCTGTAAAGCAGGTAGAGTTAAGGCACGTCTACTCCGCAACAAGGAAGGGATATGATAAGAGTGTAAGGATGCACGTGTGAAGGAGAAATTATCGACGTTCTGCACCGCCGCGATGGGACTGCCCTCGATGGTGAAGTTCGTGAATGGCGTGTTGTGCAACATTTGGTTGCCATACCAGTCCATCATCGAGTACGACCGCGTGTCACACTCCTTGTCCTTCCCTTGCGCAGGAAGTGCGTCCACCGATCCAGTTGCAGCTGGGGGAAGGGCAGATTCATATGAGATGCTATGGCAAAGAAAAGACGACGCACTTGATGTCCGCGTCACCAGCCTGTCGAAGCAGAGATGCTAGGTTTAAGTGCAGGATGTAGGATGTCGACAAGGACACAATGCACCCAGATGAGCACCTTCAGGCCCAAGTTCACAAGCTCCGACAGCTGGGGTAGCCAGGTTCTCGCGTCCTTGAACGATTCAATCAGCAAGCTGCAAAGTAGATATCCTCCTGTGACAAGACGGTGCCACTCACATCACCTGTCTTCACAAACAGCTCGAACGGCAGGGCAGGGCACTCAGCATAAATGCTCGTGGCGATGCGTCTGCCACATTGGTGCTGGGGTCAGGATCGGGTGCATGCACAGGCTCCCACGCACTGGGGCGTGTGAGTGGGAGATGATAGCGTTGACTGGCAGGGGAGCAGGGAGCTTTGTTATAGATAAGCTCCGGGCATGCATATGTGACGAGCTGGGATCACCGGTGGTAGACGACCACTGGTCACTCTGAGATGCTGCTGCTGGGACCTGGTTCCATGTCTAGGGCAGCCAACTGGACATTCAATGACTTATGTGGTATTAGACAAAGTATGATGTAAAATGAATAAAACCTACCGGGACAGCTTCATCCACAGGTGTTGGTTGAGGTACCACACCAGCCTCAATCCACCGCCTCATGCTTCAGTCTGCAAACACCTCCAATATGGTCCATCCCCAATGTCGTCTTCCAACCCTTCACTGGCCTCGGTGGCTCTGACCTCAAACCCCTCCCCATTCTCTCAAGCTCTTTGACAAAGCTCATGAGCCAATGTGCCACCCTCTCCCACTCCCCGCCACATGACGACTGTCATATCAAAGTTGCGCCCAAAAATTATGTGCATGATACAAATCCACAATGACTATATCCCATCTTTACAGCTCCCCGGAATCCAACCACTTAGGGGCATTCAACCAGGGAGTTGCTAGGGATATGCCCACACCCTGAATCTGTAAGGACCCGGCCTTTGGCCGGTTACTTACCGGTAAAACCTTCTTTCGAGCCCGAGCCTTGTGATATTCGTGCCCGAGTACACATGATCCTTATCCGCGCCCGAGCCCGAGCCCAAGCTTGAGCTCATATCCGACCTTGATCCCATGCCTGTATTCCCTTAGTTACCGATTCCGCTCCATCACGCATCATTTGTATATTACCTTGCCCTGACCTCGGTCTCCTGACCTCGCCCGGACCTCCACTAATATGTTCGCCCCTGACTCGCACCCTCACCCGTATATAACCCCCTTGTATGCATTCCTACTCCTCAGTCTGAAAATCAACTATCATATCCCTTCGATCCTTAGCTAGTTTCTAAGCCTCGCCTCTTAAGCCAAACCTCGCCTCTTATTCGTTTACCTCCGAAGTTGGGACTCGTACATAGGGTCGGCGCAGCACATAAGCTGAAGCTAAGTCCCTCTCCGACTTCCCCATCCAAACCTCGCCCCGTAACCTCAGACCTTGCCTTGGGTTTCATTCCCGACCTCGGTCAACCTTACGACGGATCGTACCATAACAGAATCCAACCACTTAGGGGCATTCAACAGGGTATGGGGGCGTACAGAGTGGAGATGCATGGCATTGTGGGAAAGGAGCTTGATGTGACGATGTCACAAGGTCACACTGTACAGTTTTCAACATCAAAATGAATTTAGATTGAAATGGGGAACATTATTACTAGACTAAGCTGTCAATTCTCTGATGGCTAATGCAATAAACTCATTTTCCTTTATGAGCACTCCTTTCGAGTCCACAAACCCTACCGTGTTCATATGACATTTCTGTGTGACTCCCGGAATGTCAACATTTAGTAGGTCTGCAAGAGCTTCCTTTGAATATTTTTTTTTATTAGACTAGAGGGAATGTCAGGGTGCAGATAGTGTTTTGCAAATCCACCCCACCATGAAGCATCCCATGCTTCACCACATGCATCCTTCTGGAAACAGAGAGTTTCCTCGTGGATAATATTGGGAGAGTGAAAGGCAACACACAAACGATGGTGTTGGATCTGGGATCGTGCTTTCTCAATGTTATAAACATTCCGGGTGCCAAGTGCCTCATACTCATCCAGGGTGAAAAGGGATGGAGGCCTCATGATCAAGGCACGAACTGCTGCTGGTACCCAACTGGATATACGATGGTGCTGTGCCATCAGCAGCCTGGCGGTTGGGGTCAAGTGGCAATGTTCAAGTTCCGTGATGGCAAAGGCTCTCCCAGCTTCCATCATGAGGAAAGATGAGAGTTCCAGGATATCCTCAAGCGCCTCTGTCGTGAGGTCAGAGGTAGCAACTTGACTGTATCTTATGCACCAGATCAGCCTAGCCCTATGGAGTGAAAAAACTCTTACTGGTAATAGAACCAAGAGAGAAGATTGTCAAGTTTTCTCACAGTAACAGGTGCTCTGAGGCGAATTGGGTTGTCATCTGTCTTTCTTGTCATCTGTCTTTCCCTCAGGCTGCTGAGAGTCCAAGGGCATTTGAAACATATCATGAAAGGTCACAGAGGCAGATTCGAGCAGGCTCGTGTGCAATTTGTACAGCACGTCTTCAACCTAATGATCCCCGTTCATGTTAGAATAAGTTATTCTTGCTGTAATACAGTACACTTACCAAAAATACCACAGATCCATCCCTAAGATAATATTTTGCATGTTGAGCAGGTTGTTGAGTGGGCTTATCAGACTAAATAAATAAATAACCTGTGGATAAATGGGGCAGGATCACATTTACTTACAGATGCATGTCCCTTGTTGCGACCTGAGTCTCTTTCATCAAGTTGAGGAGAATCGGAAGTCTTGATGACAACACTAGGGATCAGTTCAGTCATCAAGCCCTCAATTAGCTCAGACATCAAGCCCTCAGTTAGCTATGAATAGGTGGATATCCAAGAGGTAGTCGGTGGCTATATAAACTTGGGGTACTGTATAGTAGGACTTCAGGAATAGGCTATTTCATTATTTGTTGAACTTGTACAAATATTGGCACAATTATTCAATTAGCGACTTATCACAGCTGCAAATCGCCCAGTCCATACCTGATCTCCCTGCAGGTATCGATTGGTCCCATGAGGTGCGGTCTGCATGCACCATTCTGGCTGATTCTTGCTGGTCTGCTTGTCGAGTATTGCGGCAAGAAAATGGTGATGTGTTTTGGCTTCATTTCCATGCTGAACGAGTATCCAAAGAAATTGTTCCCATTCTTCAGGCAATGGAAAGTGAGGGTCTCCCAAAGGATTGGGTTAGCAGTGCAGCTGAGACACTTGGGAGGCTACTTGGTTGTGGTAGTAGTGGTGGCAAGGTTGTCATTTTGACTTGACTTTAAACACCAATTTTGGCAGAGTCAGAGTTGAGCTGGCATCCCAGTCAAGTCAAGTTGATGTATCAACTTGGCTTAAGCATGACCTTGACTCTGACTCAAGTGCAGCTTGGAACCAAGTTTTTCATAGTGACATCGGTGGAAATATGAGTTCTCAGATGAGTCTGAGTTTGGAATTATGAAATCAAGTTGAGTTGCAGCAATGCTGACTGAATAGGAGGAATCTAGCCATAGCAGCACTCATGAGAAACAAGTTCTAGCATTACTAAATATTGGCCACATCTGGATTTCTACAGGTAAAGTATCTGAATCAATTTATGGCTTCTATTGTTCAGTTACCGCAACGTAGGAACATATCAGCATCAATGAGGTCATTTAAATAATACAGCCCTTCCTTTGACCCAAAAGCAGGAATCATATGGCAAGCATGTACAATGTACTTGAGCAATAAAAATCTGTAATCCTGCTCACCATATACCTGACAGGTCTCCCAGGAAGTTTTGGGCCTCCACTTAGTAGGCCTCAGCAATTGGATAAGAGCCATATCATGAGAAGTACTTAAGTCCAAGTGGCATGTGAACAGGAAGCATATACGTGCATAAGTGACTGGCTCAGTATTGATGATGATGCAGTCATATCGAGGTTGACCATGGAAAGATGGGCTGCAACGTATAATATCCTGGCAGATATTCCAGTCCTCTTGAGATTTGTAGTGGATATATAAACACCTATATGGTGTGATCTAGAAAGGCTAAGTTCAGTAACCATTATGCTCAATATACATTTACATACCTTCAAGGGTGTCCCATCTATAATGTCTTCAGAAAATGTCTCCCTGAGATATCCAATCAAATTCTTGAGAAAGTTTCGAAAGGCTGGCTTGTCTTGAAAGGTAGTCATGAGTTTTTGTGTTGTAGTGCCCTTTTGTTGAGAGCCAAGTCTCCAATGCCCTTGTGATTGTTGTTGCTTCTTTCGCTTCCTAGAATATTGACTCTCTGTCCCCTCTTCTATTTGACTCTGGAGCTCAAGATCATAAGCATCAACAGCCATACGAATGCTTGCAATAGCCTCTTGATCTTCATCAATACGTGTCATCTAATAATAATATTCAGGTAGGTAGGAGCAGAGTCTTAATGAGTCTTACTTGTGCCTCCACATTCTTAAAGTTAGTTTGTAAGTAGGCTTGCTGAACTTCTTGCTGAAAGCCTTCTCCGACACGTGTTGTGTAGTTATTTGTTGCACCCTTGTGTGTAATATCATAGTAAAGATGTGCTGGTGCATGCTGCTTTGGAAAGTTAAAGTCTTTTCCATACATTGTCTCTAGCTTCTAATTATTCCCATATCTCAGTTAGAATGTAAAATATTAGTAAAGTAGGAGACTTACTGAACAACAATATTGATATTTCTCCAAATACTTGAGCATTCTTTCCAGCTGTATCTCAGTCATAGCATGAAGGCCAGCTAGCATACGAAAGCAGCTGTATGCACGTATACAATGAATTAATGGAGAATCCAATGGAAATAGCTGGACAATGCAAGGTAAGACACACTAATAAAACTAATCTCAGCTTTGGCAAAATATGTAAAGCATGTATAGCTCACCTTCAAAGCATCAAAGTAGCTTTGTCCATCAGAGAATTCCAGAGTAGTGATTGAACTAAAGTGCTTCAACCCAGGCCAACGAGGTATCTTGTCCATACTAGATATATAATGTGTCAGACAGGTCTATAGAATTAGAACAGAATAGCAAACATACTTCTGTGAATAGTCTCCTTTCTTTTTCATGCTACCCAATACTTCTTTCAGGAGAACAAACAGATGCTTTCCCCATTTTCCCAAGTCATCTGCATGTAGCAAATCATATGAAGAAGCATGATATGGATCAGAATTAGCTATAGACCAAAAGGCATTCTTAGAAGAAATATTATGAGAAATCAGCCATCAATATTGTTAATATAAAAACATACCAAGACTTTATGCAAACCCTTCTTTTTCAAAACTTCCTCAGCTTCAGCTTTTGTCCTTGCTGCTATGGCTTTCTTGTAGACTTTTTGCATCTCCCTAGAGGTGCGAAAAGGAAAGTTTCCAGTTAAGTGATGTAGCTGGCTCTTGTGTATCAGACAGCGAGGGCATGGATAGTCTGCTGAGGCTCCCTGAGCTGCACATGTAGCATATGCCTCTTCTCCATCCAGAGAGTGAACCGCAATACCTGGAAAGAGGACACGGTGGATTTCATCACCACATTTCACAGCCTCTCCCTCTTGAGATTGAAGTTCCAGGGAATGAAATATCTTTTTCAATATTTTGTGATAAACTTCACGCTTGAAGAGACCAAACACTGTTTTCTCAGTTGCAGTACGGTCTTCTGGATCACTTGGATCTATCACCTAGAAATCCCAAGTCAAATACTATAATAGAGTTATAAATAGGAGAAGTGGCAACCTTTGGCATATATCCAATTATCACACCACCCCCATTTCCTGAGCCATTCCGAATTGCCTGAGGGAGAAACCCTGCACGAAGGAGAATTGGGTGCATATTGCTAGTAGTGGAAACCTTTCCTTTGTCCATCCAAAGATGAAGAGGTAGAAAGCAATGGGGTAGGTCAGGAAGATAGGGCATTTGATCCTTAACAGATGAGTTATTGAAAATATGCAATAAGATACCACCTACTTGTATGTCCCACCATGTCTGACCTGAGTTTATCTCATCATACAAATGAGTAGATGTTCCATTTTCATGTAATATCTTCTTCACAGGATAATAGATAATTGATGATGCCAGAGTAGGATCAGTGACAAGGTGTAGGAGCCACTTCCAAGGATCTCGGAAATGGAAATCAAAGGTTTTTTTGATGCCTTCAAATGTTGCACTGATACTAGCCTCCTGAAACTACAAGCAAAAAGTATAATGAGTCCACTTCATCCCAGAAAGAATGTCAAAGTAATCCTCACCTGAGTATTAAATTTCCTTGCTGCAGCCATGCTTTTCTGAAAGTCTACCTTATTCTGGAAAGTGATTTTTGTAGACCCAGGTTCTGTCCAATCATGTCTTATACCCTTTAGTAAGCGTTTCACAGTAGACCCCTTCATTGCTGACTGAACTACTAGTTCAGCAAATTCAAAATCAGACCTTGTACGAAATGGTGCCCATGGCTTCCCAGTAGAGTTAGATTGTGGTCTGGAGCAATCTTCAGATGGGGGTGGAATAGGAAGGTCTCTAAAAATGAATTCAGTTTGTTGATTACTATGAGGGTGATGGATGATCTCAAGAAATGTAGTTGATGTGTGTGGTTGGTTCTGGCTAGCTTCTGAATTGCTATCTGAATTGCTGGCAGATGCAACAGACATTGAATCCTCAGACTCCACAGAGGATTTATCATCAATATCCAAGACAGCCACTAGTATTATAAAACATGGTTGAAGTAAGTGATAAATATGGATAGAAGATATATAACTTACTTTCCACTGTACTAGATGTCTCTGAATATAGATTTCCTTGAGCACTGGAGGGCTCAGATAGTTGTGAAGGCTGAGTGTCAAGAACTTTTGATAAGAGTCAGTTGTTAGCAATGGTAATTAGACTCGTTTTCTAGAGAACTAACCTTTTCTCCTACTGTGCCATTGCTTTGCTGCCTCTGTAGTAATGGTCTTGAGCTCACATGCTTTGGCATGTTGTGTGAAGCCACAAATCTTAACATAGGACCAGCAAAATTGACACCAGTACTGCCTGCCATCATCACTGAGGTCTTTGTGATAGGGCATAATAGTACTGAGGCTGAGAAAAGAAACAGGGGGCAACGGTGGTCTCCTGGAAACCTAGACACCTGTATTTAAGTTGGATTCAGAGTGTTCACCATTAATTAAATATGTCATGTGCCCACTCACTTTCCGCACTCGGACCGCGCGTAACACGCCCCCACCCTCACCCGCACTCGGACCGCAGCTAACACGCCCCCACCCTCACTCGCACTCGGACCGCGGCTAACATGCCACACCCTACACCTGCACCTGACTCGACCCTAGAGGCCGGCATCACCCACGTGGCCTTTAGTCGAGGTGGTCGGAATAGAATGTCTATTTTCAAACCTTTAGTCGTACATTACATCGTATCCTTCCAAGCTTCCGCTCATGGTCGACACTCCAGCGATGCTCAAGGTGTGCACCTGGACCCGCACCCGACGCTGCGCCGGGCGTCTGATGAGCATGGTGTGTGCGGGGATATCTGGGTCCTATGCGGTGGTGGCTGTCCCAGCGTGACCGAGCTCAGCTGTGCATTACAGTAGTTGCAGAACGGAGCTCGATATCGGCGTCAGCGGTGCTCCCTGGATCAAGGTCCGCGTGCGCCTGCGCCGCGTGCTCTTCTGAATCATCGATGGCGATATCTACGCCTGCGTGCTCGTTTGATGGTATAATCTCCAGCGCGGGACTCACCTCGCGTTATGCACCTGCGTGTTAGAGGACAGGGCAAGAAAAGAAAAGACGTACTGTGAAAGCGGGAGAAGTCAACAGTGCATGAAAAGAATGTTCAACAATACGTACATACACAAAATAGTCGCCGTCAATGTGACTTTCACCGAAAGCCGTTGGGTACTGTTATGCAACCTATAACTTCCCTGTCAATGGACCGACGCAACGTGTGTTGTAAGCGATGAACGACTACGCACGAAGAGAAAGAGATATTGTCTAATACGAGAAGGGGGCCTGGTTGAAGACGTGAACCTAAACAAGAAAGAACCACAATTAAATCGTGAATTCACCAGAAATCTGAATTAAATGTATCGTACCAGGCAACCACAGGCGAATTGTCTCATTGCGTACGAATCGCGGGAAAGGATTCAGTGTGCAGAACGTTTATACCGTAACAGTAAGATTCTGACGACGTCTGAATCATTTAATTCATCCAAATGAAGTGATTTACGGATTAGTAAATACAACATTATTATGTAATATGGACTAATTCTATTTATAATACTCTAATCTAATCAGGCGCTGGCCAGGCCATGTCTGAGGGTATATTTTTAGGTCAGGTTATCAGGCCTGATCCGGAGAATCCCAGTTTTGCGACACGAGTGGCATACAAGAATGCGTCCAAGGATATCATCAGACTTAGCAACCATGTCTCCGGACTACGGGGCGTCCTTCTTGACCTCAACGATCTCATAGTGGCTGAGGAAGTCCAAACATTCTCTCGATTGCCAACTTTGATGTCAGCGCTCCATATATTGTTGATGTGCTGTGGAGGCGACGCGTCATCATATGAGTTCTGTATTATGTAATATATATACAGTTCCATCGGCCTTGCCTATCACCATCTGCATCTGCGTTCTAACAGGTTATGGGCCCCGCCCTTGCCTAATCTGCGCCTATCTGTGTTAATCTGCGTTAATCTGTGTTAATCTGTGCACACGTCCATGCCAGTATCTGTGTTTTCCCAATACCTCTAAATTCCCTTTTCCAACAACCATGAATTCCGTCCATAACTTAATCTCAGGCATTGCCAAACTCACACGTTCACCGCCAAATTGGTCAACATGGCGAAAGGACGCCGAAGTCATCCTCGAGACGGAGGACCTTTTTGGGATGGTTGATGGCAGTACTACTCAACCCGCGGACCCTGCCCAACTACTATTATGGCAGAAACGAAACAAACGCGCTTATGCTATCATCTATCTTCTCGTCAATCCTGACGAACGACACATCATCACACAGGTTTCTTTCGGTTCAGGAGCCTGGTCCCTGTTGAAGGAAGAATTTGAAAAGGACGTCGCATCGAACCGTCTCAATCTGCGCAGCAATTTCTACAACGTCACTCATGACCCATCAAAACCAGTTACTGAGTTTATCAACACTATTCAATCCATCTCCCATCAACTTGCCGCTATAAAACACCCCCTTCACGAGACAGAAATCACCGACATGGTTCTCCTCCGCCTCCACGAATCCTTCGCCCCCGTACGATCGGCACTTATCATGCGTAAAGAAGAGCCGAAGCTAACTGAAATCATAGCTTCTCTTAAGGAACACAAAGCCCACATGGTAATGACAAGTTACTTACCTAACGGAACCAGTGGGAGCAACGAAACCAACGGCGAACGACTATATTTCGCAGGGAAACAGCGGAAGCAAGGGGGGATAAGGAAGTCAGCATCGAAGGGCACAGAAATTGACTGGGGGAACTCACAAGGTCGAGACGGTGTATGCTTCCGTTGCGGGCGCGCCGGCCACATTGCAGCAAAATGCATCGCGGACATGCCGCAAGATGTCAAGGATAACATTGTATCAGGTACTATGTTTGCGAAGGAAAATGAAGGAAACCCTACCAATGATGCAACCGAAGTAGCTGCGTTCACCAGGGACAATCCGCGTATGTTCGCACTTATGGCAAACACACTCGGACCTGCTCAGAATGTTACGGAATACGCTCATCTCACAAATACCGTATCATTTTCATCTACTAATCCGGACACTCAGTGGGAGCAAAGCCCAACGGATATTGAAGATCCTGCTTCCAGCGGCCCAATCCTCCTCTGAGCCTCCACAGAGTGGGAGTGTTGATGTGCTGTGGAGGCGACACGTCATCGTATGAGTTCTGTATTATGTAATATATATACAGTTCCATCGGCCTTGCCTATCACCATCTGCGTCTGCGTTCTAACATATATCCCATGACTATCAAACTCCAGGCGGGCCTCCCGAGGTGACAAAGAGCGAGGACGACGCACGGCCCGGCTATGGGCTCACTGAACCCATGCCAGGTGAGCGTACGGGTCTTTTAAAGTGCCTATTGAAGAGCTTCAGGCGCAGAGGAGGCAAGAACGTGATAGACACCCAATGTGAACACACAGATGGGATACCCTCTCTCACTGTGACAACGGGTGATTCCTTAACAGCCGAAGGCGGAAGCACACAGGGGCATGCGTCGGAACGCAAAAATGATCCCAAGAGCCTACCTCGTGTGCTTAGGGACTGTCACTACGAGCTCCAGAGCCTCGCAAAGAAGTTAGAAACGAAGAATGTACGTGCATCTCGCAAGGAAGCGCTGGTATATGCATTCAAGCAAGGTGAGGTTATTAAGACTCTCGACAACCTGCAAAGGTTCCAGCAGCAGCTCGTTGTAGCCTTGTCCATTGATCAAGCGTACGTTCAACTGGCTATCCTCGATGGCCAAATGATCCCTTATCATGCTTGCAGACATATAGCACTTGAAGCAGATGACAACCAGCGTCGTCAGGATATCTACAAGTGGCTGGCGGCTCCTGATTATGAGTCGAAGCATGCCGCTGGGGAGCGGGAGGAACATACCGGCTCATGGTTTCTGCATGGAGAAAGTTTCCTTGAATGGAAAAGCAAGCCCAAGTCATTCTTATGGCTTCACGGCAAGGGTATGTTTCTTTCCTTGTTTGATAATCGTTGCTAATAAACGCACAGCTGGAGCCGGGAAGACTATCTTATGGTAAACAATTCAAGTTTCTTCGAATCTAAGTCCTTTGCTAACGAACTCGTTCTTCAAGCTCTACCATCAGAAGAGAGATCTCTGACCGGTCCAAATCAGACACCTCCGTCGCAGTTGCATTCTTTTACTTCGATTTTCGCAGCAAGGATATAGAACCACCCAACCTCCTTTGTGCTCTCATCAAAAAACTATATGTACAAAACGCGAAGGCCCCTGCGAAAACCTCTGACTACCTGATGAAACTATTCTCTGACAAAGAAAATGGTCAAGGATCGCTGTCCCCTGAAGAGCTCAAGTCGACACTAAAGTCGATAATTAGCGCTTTCGAGAACACTTATATCATCTTGGATGCCCTTGACGAATGCCCAGATTGTTGCGCGTAGGACTGAGTTCAAAGAGGAAGAACTGTATATTAGTACGAATACTCGTAAGTATGCTATTGTCTCACCTGAGTTCGAAGAGGAAGAACTGTATAGTTCTCTCTTCAAACTCAGACACTAGATTAGGGTGATCACGTGACCGACTGCGTCATTGGCAGTACTGCAACACACCCCCCTGACGCAGTCCTTCTGCCGTCAGAACAGACCCATGGTGCGCCGGTGGCGCTCTACTAATTCGCAAGGCAGCGCCTTCTTGAGTAGATCCGCTGGCATGCTACCAGTAGGTATGTACCTGATTTGAATAATTTTCTGCATGACCTTCTCTCTCAACCAGAAGTACCTGAGGTCAAGGTGCTTTATTCGCCCGTGATCCTCGGGGTTTTTAGCGACGGAAAGCGCAGATTGATTGTCGATGTAGAGGTAAGATGGTTCCTCCAATTTTGAACCGAGCTCACCAAAAAGATTTCTTAGCCATACGATCTCTGTCCCTGCAAAAACTGAAGTGACAAACTCGGCTTCTGTTGTTGACAAGGTAATGAAGTTCTGTAACTTGCTAGCCCAGCTAATAGCTCCGGTCCCGACTTTGGTAACGAAACCGGAGGGCGATCAGCCATTATCCTGGTTTCCCCCATGGTCAGCATCCATCCATGTCTGGAACAATTTGGCGGAGGGATCTGGCGCAAAGGTGAGAGCCAATAGTTCCTTGCGGGTAGCGCAGGAGATGCTTCACCGCTGCCCAATGTGTCGGTCCCAGGTTCGAGTTGAAACGGGCAAGGCGACCGACAGCATATGCGATATCGGGGCGCGTTGCGACCACTAGGTAATTCAGCGCTCCGACCGCATTCAGATATAGTACGTTCTGCATTTCTTCTATCTCTTCTGGAGTTGAAGGTCCCATACTAGAGTTTAGGTGCAGGCCCGGGGTCATAGGTGTGAATACGGGTCAGCAATCCGACATTTGGAATCGTTCTAATATTTCCTGAATATATTGCTTCTGCGATAATTTCAGTGTCTTCTGTGAGCGATCATACTTCACTTCTACCCCCAGTAGTGACATTGTCGGCCCTAGGTCCTTCAACTTGAAGATTTTGCTCAGTTCGTCCTTCACTCTATCCAGTTCCTGCTTAGAATCTGATACTAGAGTGAGGTCGTCGACAAAAACAGGGATTATGACTTTTGTCGCATCAGTCATCCATATATAAACGCTCGGGTCGGATTGGAGGCGTTTGAATCCCATGCCTTCTAAGGCTGCTCCCAATTGTTCGTACCACAGTCTACCACTCTGCTTCAATCCATAGAGCCCCCTTTTTAGTCTGCAGACCCAATCTGCTCCCCCCTGATGATAGCCATCTGGCTGTTGCATGTATATGTGTGCGTCGTCATCTAGGACTCCATTCAGGTATGCGTTGGATATGTCTACAGACTCAATATGTGCCCCTTGAAGTGCCCCCTGAGCCAGTATCGCGCGTTGTAGAGAGGGAAGCCTCGCTGGAGTGACAAACTGCGCAGAACTACTGACGCAGCTGGTAGTGAGCGGGAAAGAGGAGTCTCTATTACTAATCTAAGTGGACCCACTATACACTCTGAGAACAATGGATGGCACAATGTGACATCGTACTAAAAGACAAGAAAAACCTATAATCTCCAACTAGAGAGTGTAGCTCTCTTACATCCGCCGGGACTCCTTTTTGAAGATCCAAACCCACTACCAGTCAACTATAAAAGACAGATACTTGTGATGTAAGAACCAGAGAGTAGGGACGACACTGGGAATGAAGATGAGCCGTCCATGTTCTTGACGGGGACTATGAGAGGGCAAGGGCGTCGTACTGGCGGGTGAGACATGGGAGTGTACAGCTGGGGAACAGGAGAGACAGGGTGATAGGAAGAATGCGGCGCAGACAGGGATGGTATGCACCGAATGGATGATGTTGTCCGCACTGCAATGGACTGCTGTGCCGCGCACTTGGTAGCATGTGGCTTGTTGATGCCAGTCGGTGAGCCTTCGGAGCCGGCATCGCTGCGTTGCGTGTGAGTACGTGTGTCACCAACGTCCAGTACGTGTGCATCTGCGGAATGAGACATGCTGCAGCCAAAGCCACAACAGTGTGCTTTGTTCGTGCTGTGCGGCGTGCCCGCGGTCTGGATTGCTGCACTGTCTGTCGAAGGGGCTTGTGGCAACCGTGCTGCGGGAGACGGGCGCGGATGCAATGGCGTGTGCTGGTGGGACGTCGTAGTTGCGGCTGGCGTCTGCGTGGCTGTCTCGCAGGTGGGCAAGGTGGCGACGTTCATCTGAGTCGTCTTGCCCTTCGCCTGCAATGTGCTCTCGACGGCGTGTGCGCTGGTCTTGTCGTCAAAGTCCAGAGCGCGCAGGCTTGTGGAGTTTGCACGTGGACGCGTCATGTCGTCGTAGCCGGCCTTCTGCATGGTGCTCTTATGAGCGCACGTCGTTGGATCGCGCGATGGTGCAAGGATAGAAGACACGAGTCGGCATGGGGAGGGAAGTCGGCGGTGCTGGCTGTGAAGTTGCGACAAAGGCGTCTGTGCATGGCGGATGCGCGAGGTGGTGGCTAGGGCATGCGTGTCTGTTCCGGTGGACGCGCCGTGTGATGCCTTCTGCGCCTCCGTGGTTGTCTCGCGGGTCTGCCTCGCGGCATCCTTCGGATGCGTCGCATTCTCGCGAGTCATTGCGGGTGCGTGCGTGCTCGCATGGGCCTCGGTCAGGGTCGCGATCTCGTGACTCATCGCCGTCTGCTGCATCTCTGTCCTGCGGTGCCGCTGCGTGACATCGCGCGTCGGTACGCAGGCTGTGGCTGCGAGACGAGTTTGCGCAGGAGCATTCTGTGCGGACGGTGCGGGTGAGGGAGGGAGTGGAGGTGTGAAAGGAACCCGGGCATGGAGGTGCATGTCAGTTCGTGGCAGCCTCGCCACATCACATGTCTGAACCATTGTCTCGAGGGTCGGTCTCGCGCTGTTACCGTGGGCTCCGCCAATGCCTGCGTTCGTTCTGGTCGTAGCTGTGCATGGCACCGTCGGTGGGAACGTGCGGGACGCGTCCGCACGTGGCGCAACACGTGCCTGGGATGGAGCCGAGCTGGCGACGCATGAGGATGTTGGGGTGACACCATAAGACAGCGCAGAACGTAGCTGTGGGTCCTGTCTGACGACACGGTGCACCCTGGTGTGTCGTTTAAGTCGGCGTGTGGTTGAAAATGCACGAGAGCATGTAGCACAAGTGTGTTCGCCACTCCCATTGTTCTCCGGGGCTCCTATGACTGTATGACAGGGCACATACAGAATATCTCGAGGAGATGGGACTGATAAGGACAGAACTGAATTGGATGGTGGTTGAGAAACAACTAGCAGGGAAGGAGAAGGTGTCGGTGGACAGCAGACTATAGACTCGGGACTCTTGTCCTCCGGGAATGAGCGAAGAAGTCCATCAGAAATGGCTGGAGAGATAGCAAGTAGCTCCTCCAAGGAGAGTGTAATGGGGGTTTGGAGAGGATCATCTGTGGGTGCAATGGATGTCGACAGGATACGTTCTAAGACACTTGTGACTGTGCCGTGCATTGCCGCCGGGTTGCCCTGCGTTTCGACTGACTCGCTGTGGTTCATTTCAATTCGACCGACTAAGTATAACTTGTTTCTTGCGACCGACGTGTTTCTTGCGACCGACAGTTCGAATGTGACAGAGCGAGGGAAGGTGTAATGGATGGTCTCCTGCCGTGGACAGACAGAAGCCGAGGCTGGGCGTGACACGGAAAGGTTGAGAGTTCTTGCGAACGGGGCAGCCAGATGTAGAGAGGGAAGCCTCGCTGGAGTGACAAACTGCGCAGAACTACTGACGCAGCTGGTAGTGAGCGGGAAAGAGGAGTCTCTATTACTAATCTAAGTGGACCCACTATACACTCTGAGAACAATGGGTGGCACAATGTGACATCCTACAAAAACCTATAATCTCCAACTAGAGAGTGTAGCTCTCTTACAGCGTAGTGCTGCCCATCGTGTCGTGGGGGCAAACACTTCATCGTAATCAATACCTGGTCGCTCAGTATAACCTTTCGCAACCAGGCGGCTCTTGTACTTGTCAAGCGATCCGTCTGAATGGAGTTTGATTCGGAATACCCAGCATGAGCCAATGGCTTTTTCTCCAGGTGGTAATCTTTCAAGCTCCCATGTTCCATTTTCTAGTAGTGCATGGATTTCTGCATCTGTTGAGTTTTTCCACAATGGTGCATCCGAGCGTCGCATTGCTTCAGCAAATGTTTTAGGCACTCGATCATCCTTGATGGTTGCATTGAATACTAATTCGATATCTGGTGAGGTTTCATTTTTGCTGAAGATGTTTGAACCATTGTTGACGAATTCTAGGGCCTGGATGGTTGATGCGCTAGCTGCTGCACCCCCCTCAGGGCCAGGATCGTCGTGATCTGGGGTGGGGCGGGGTCGGAGGAATGGGTCGTGGAGTTGGCGATAATCCTGGCGGATCGTGGCACGACTGGATCGTTGTGGTGGGTCAGGAGGAGCAGGGTGTCAGGTGGGAGGGGTTCTGGGTCTGGGACCAGCTCGGGAGGGGGTGGGACATCAATGTCAGGATCGGCTTCAGGTGGGGCAGGGTCTGGAGGGGGCTGCATGTTCGGTGCCACACCGGCCTCAGTGGGGAAGAGAGTAAGTAGGGGAATGTTTGGTTCACTTGTACTTGCAGTGATAGAGAGGCCTGGGAAATCAGATTCGTCGAAGATAACATCGTGGGATATTATGGTGCATTTTGTGATGGGATCTAAGCAGCGCCATCCTTTGTATCCATCCTCGAAACCAAGATAGATGCATTTATGGGACTTTGGCTGTAGCCCATCCCTCTCCTTGCTCTGGATGTGGACGTTGTCATGACACGCTTATTTCCCATACTTGCATACTCTATCCTCCCATTTCTCACTCCATTTCCGTGTTCGCTCCGATCGCCCTTTCCCTGTTTGGCAACCAATCCTCGCTGTTCATGCCACTCACCATAGCCATGCCATCAACACACGATCGACGTCCTTGGACTGACTTGGCAGTCATCGCTAGGCCTATCACCTCCTCTGCTCGACCCTCTTTCGATGGTGTTCCTATGATCGGACTGTCATGACTTGTGTATTTCCTGGATCTTGTTATCCCCATTCCCCCTTTCGCCACTTCTCCCCTATGTCATCTCCGTTCGCCCTTCCTCGCATTTCTCCAAACAGCTATTCGCTGCTCGCGCATTTCGCCAGCAGGCACGCCATCAAATACGATAGACACCATTTACCCGGTATGATGGTTCATCACTAACCCCATCATCTTCTTAATCCAACCCCTTTGGGTGTTTGTATGGCCAAAGTGTGTTCACAGGACGACCCTTCCATAAGTCGTATGGGATCAACCCAGTAGACGAAGAGTCCATGCAGGGTAGCATGTATGCGGGTCCCAAGACATGGTTTTGGACATAAGTGCCGTCGCCACCTTTACTCTCCGCCGTTTCGTGTTCGCACTCTTCCCTCACTCTATTGTATGTTTATTCCATCTACTTAGTATCATGACTGTGCACCCCTATCCAACCCTGACTCACGACGGCCTCTTTCCCATTCGCTGATGCCTTACGAGCATTCGATATAAGTAGTTTACATTCACATGTATCTTCTCCAGTTCAATTATCATACGTCGTCCATCTTGTGAAAACTTGACCTTGCTGTGATTATCATCTTGAGCCTTCTCCTGGAGATTTCTATCTTCGACCAGAAGAAGACTTAGGCATCAATGGTGAGTTCTCATACTTCATCTTCGTTACCTTAGCCTTCGAACTATTTTCTGTGCCGACGGCGAAGGTGTTGGGTGCATTTATGCTCCTGCACCAAAATCAAGCATAATATATTCAATTTACTGTATGGTGTTTCAATTTCTTCTCATATTGTTCTTGTACCATGCATTCATTTCTCTGTTTATTTTCGAAATTTTCCAGTCACTCCCTACCTCTCCATTTCATTTTGTTACTTCTACTTTCATAGGCGGCTGCACCCAGCGGAGTCTGAAATGACTTCGACGCGTGAGCTCTTGGGCGCTAAAGGGCCGGGTAGTAGTACATGCACAGTCAGACAGATTTCCCCCTCTCTCAGTGACAACTAAATTCACTGAGAGAGGCAAGTAAATTAGTCTAGTGTTCCTTCGATTTATTGACCTAGAAATTCTCTGTAGTGAATTAATTTCTAGGTAGTGTATAATATATTTATAGTGACAACTAAATTCACTGAGAGAGTGAATTAATTTCTAGTCTTTTCTTTTGAGCAACAAGTCCATACCTACTGCCTATAATTCCTGTCTACTACAGAAGGGATTGTCGCTACTTAGACAACCCTTCCGTGACACCTTGCATGTTGCATCGTCAAGTGCCACGGGCTATTTCGCTACAACTGTAGATAGGGCGAGCTCCGCTCGGGCAGCCCTCTTATCTTGTGAACATTTATTGGTTCACCTATTCGCCAAACGGCATACTTATTTGCACAAGTCATTTGGGCATTCGCTGTGTTCACTAATACACGATATTAACACCTAAAAACCAATCTTGACAGACGTATGCGGCGCAACCAAAAGTGCGTAGCATTCCTAGGTCTGGTTTGCACCCATACCATGCTTGGTAGGGTGTCTTGTCAGGGAGAGCAGAGGTTGGGGTGGCATTAATAATTCTGATCAGTAATTTTAGAGCCTCTCCCCACATTGATGCTGGTAAGCGACCTTGCTGCAGTAAAGTGACTATCCCTTCCGTAAGTGTCCGGTTGGTTCTTTCTGAAATGCCATTTTGCTGTGGCGTTCCCTTTGTTGTATGTTCGTGGATTATGCGTCGACGTTGGAAGTGCTGCATCCATTTATGACCGATGTACTCACCCCCCTTATCATCCCGAAATTGTCGCACTCGGGAATTTGTCTGATTCTCTGCCATCGCCTCATACAATCGATAGGCGTCAAATGCTTCGTCCTTTGTTCTAAGGAGGTAGGCGCATCTGTACCTTGTGCAGTCATCCGTGAAGGTGATCCAGTATTGATACCCAGATGGTGTGCGGACGGGGAGGGGACCATGCACGTCGGAGACGATCAGATCAAGTGGCCTGGGTGCACGGTTGGTGCTCTTTTTTGGAAAGGGATGACAATGTTGTTTAGCAGCAATGCAGGGTTCACAGATCTGGGGAATTTCTGCACTGTCGCTTACATGTATTCCATTTGCCATATCCTCCGTCAAGAGTCTCTCCAGGCGCGCTCGACCAATATGGGCAAGTCGCTTGTGTAGTAGTGGGTGATCTATGGTGGATGGTGAAGTGGCGAGTGCGCATACTGAGTTTGACATCGTATTCCCAGCTAAGAAGCCTATCCCATTTTGTACGGTAGCACAGAAACGTAGTTGTCCATTTTGTGATAATGAGATGCGATCCTTCACGATGTTAACTGTGAATCCGTGTTGGGTAGTTAAATGGAGGACTGTGAGCAGATTATTTTGCAGCGCAGGTACGTGTAAGACTTGGGAGAAAATAACATTTTGTGCTAATTTTCCATCAATCTCAGGGATGAATAAAACTTTCCCCCTTCCCGCCGAATATACGATCTCATTGGTGGCTAATCGAATGGGTACGCAGTAGGCTTTGTAATCTCGCAGCCAATGACGGTGGGGCGTCATATGACTGGTGGCCCCTGTATCTGTGTTCCAATGCAGGTCAGCATCGCTGCCAGTGGAGGAAGGGGACAGGGTCCGTAGGCTTGCATTTCCTGCGAATTCCTGTGTGATTTCACTCTGGGTTCGCTCCCTCGCTTGATTTGCACCGTTACTTCCTCCAACCTCTTCACCCCGGCGTGGTTTGAGTTCCGGATGTGCTACCCAGTATCAGTCCACTGTATGACCTTGTTTCTTGCAGACGGCGCAAGTTGCGACGTTTCCCCTTTTTTTGGAGATTGTTGATAGCGCTGCTGCTGATGATGCTGAGGAGGCCTGGCATTTCAAGTCCTCATTCTGGAAGGCTGTGGCGATGGCCGCACGGTCAAGGGTACTGAGCAAGAGGATGGACGATGTGAAGGCGCCATATTCGACGTGGTCGAGTCCGGCGATTGCAGCGTGTATCCCGATCTCATCGATGAGGTTCTGGACGGTAAGTGTGCTCGGTGCGAGTGAAACGAGATCGTTGGTGGCCATATTTATTCGGGTAATATAGTCTGTGAGCGATTCCTCATCATCTTTTCATATGCTTAGCAGCTTCTGCATAGCGTGGAAATGGCTGTTTGCTACCTGCGATCGGTGCGTGGCTCTCAACCTATTCCACATCTCAATGGGATCATCCATGATCCCCTCGATATGGACATATTGCATTGGAGTTAAGGATTTCAAGATAATACTGGTGGCTTCCTCTCGCTTTAGTACGGCCTTTTGAGGTCTTCGGTGATTATCCGCCATGCATTTACCATCATGAGTTTCCCTTGCAGAGCCACTGCCCAAACATTATAGTTCGAGCTGGTAAGCTTAACGCTTCTCGCATGCTTTTCGGTCTCTGAGTCTGACATGACAATAATTTTCTTCTTTGTTCAGAGTGCGGGGCCCATAACCTGTTGCGTGGAGGACTGAGTTCGAAGAGGAAGAACTCTGTATATTAGTAAAAATACTCGTAAGTATGCTATTGTCTCACCTGAGTTCGAAGAGGAAGAACTGTATAGTTCTATCTTCGAACTCAGACACTAGATTAGGGTGATCACATGACCGACTGCGTCATTGGCAGTACTGCAACACAGATTGATATCGATTTCTGGGGCTAATCAAAGAAATCCACGGATGGAACTTTGACACATTACACCTCCTGGCCACAAGTCGAGACGAGCAAGACATCGAGAAGACACTGTGGGGCTTGGTTTTACATCAGATACCGATGGGCGAGGGTGGGGACAGCGACATTGGAGTCTATGTGGAAAGAAAACTGAAAGATGATAACAAGCTCAGTAAATACTCAGGAGAGAAGAAGGAAACAATTCAGACTATGTTGATTGAGGGAGCAGATGGAATGTATGTAAGCGTTTGACGTGTGCGGCGAGCATTACTGACTGGACAGCCAGGTTTCGATGGGTTGCTTTTCAGGTGGATGCACTACGAAAGTGCCGATCTCCCTATGAGCTCAAGAAGGCACTCATGAATCTACCAAAGACCCTATAGGAGACCTACGATAGGATTCTCCTGGACTTCAATGAGAGCAATAGAGAGTAAGCTCTGAAACTGTTGCAATGGCTTGCTTTCTCAGCCAGGGGTGTTTCACTCCTCGAGGCTGTGGAGGTGCTTGCCACAGATCCTGATAGCACAAATGGACTGCTATTTGACCCAGATCGGCACTTTGACGACCCACGGGACATCCTGACCCTGTGTTCTAGCCTGGTCACAATTACAGACAAACAAACCATACTATTACCCAGAATATTTCAAGGGCGACTTCAGAAAGATCACAGGACTCACACTAGCCCATTTTTCCGTCCGTGAATATTTGGCCTTGGAACCCCTCCATACCCATAGGAAGTTGTCATTCTATCACTGCGACATGAAACTGGCTAATACGTTCATTGCCAAGACATGCCTAGCCTATTTACTGCAATTAAACAAGGATAACATAAGCCAAAATATGCGGATGTATATCCATTATGTTCATATGCAGCGGCATACTGGATTCACCATACACAACCAGATAACGATGATGACGCGACTTTGCACCGGCTGATCATGGATCTTCTACAACCTGAGAGTACAGTGTACTCGATTTGGCTAGATCTTGGTCACCTACGTCTGTATTCGAAGAAGTGTGCTCCTATCTATTACATGTCAGAGGCTGGGCTAGCGGTAGTATCCCGGGATCTTCTGGAGAATGGAGCGGACATCAATGTGCAAGGCGGCATATATGGCAATGCACTCCAGGCGGCATCGTTCGGTGGACATCAACGCACAATTGAGCTGCTCCTGGAGAAGGGAGCAGATGTAAATGTGCAAGGCGGCAAGTATGGCAATGCGCTCCAGGCAGCATTGTCACATGGTCACCATTCCATTGTGCAGCTGCTCCTAGAGAAGGGAGCAGACATCAATGCGCAAGGTGGTGAGTATGGCAATGCACTCCAAGCGGCATCGTTAAGGGGTCATCATGACATTGTTGAGTTCCTCCTGGAGAAGGGAGCAGATGTCAATGTGCAAGGTGGCAGGTATGGCAATGCGTTGCTGGCAGCATCGTCAGAGGGTCATCATGCCATTGTTCAGCTGCTCCTGGCAAAGGAAGCAGATGTCAATGAGCAAGGTGGCCATCATGACAATGTGCTCCAGGCAGCATCGTCAGAAGGTCATCAGTCCACAATTGAGCTGCCCCTGGAGAAGGGAGTGGATGTCAATGCGCAAGGCAACTGGTAAGGCAATGCGCTCCATGAAGCATCGTGGATGGGATATCATCCAATTGTTGAGCTACTCCTGGAGAAGGGAGCAGATGTCAATGCACAAGGTGGCAGGTATGGCTATGCGCTCTGGGTGGCATCCCTAAGGGGCCATTCTCCCACTGTCAAGCTGCTCCTGGGAAGGGAGCAGATGTCAATGCACAAGGTGGCATCTATGGCAATGCACTCCATGGACCATCGTTCAGTGGTCATCATCAAATAGTTGAGCTGCTCATGGACAAGGGAGCAGATGTCAATGCCCAAGGCAGTGATTATGGCAATGCGCTCCAGGCAGCATCATCAGAGGGTCACCATCCCACGATTGAGCTGCTCCTGGAGAAGGGAGCAGATGTCAATGTGCAAGGTGGCACATATGGCAATGCACTTCAGGGGGCATCATTAAGGGGTCATTATCCCACAATTGAGCTACTCTTAGAGAAGGGAGCAGATGTCAATGCACAAGGTGGCAACTATGGCAATGCACTCCAGGCGGCATCGTTCAGCAGACATCATGACATTGTTGAGCTGCTTCTGGCTGAGGGAGTAGATATCAATGCGCAAGGTGGCGACTATGGCAATGCACTCCAGGTGGCATCACTATGGGGTCATCATGCCATTATTCAGCTGCTCCTTGAGAATGGAGCAGATGTCCACGCACAAGGGGGTGCATATGGCAATGTGCTCCAGGCAGCATCATCAAGGGTCATCATGACATTGTTGAGCTCCTCCTGGAGAAGGGAGCAGACATCAATGTGCAAGGTGGCAGGTATGGCAATGTGCTCCAGGCGGCATCTTCGGAGGGGTTTTTTTTTTTTCTTTTTTTAAATCCATTTGTATCCAGTGAGCTATGGCTCATGCAGGATAATACAATCTTTGTAACTACCGAGAGACCGTTGCATAGAGAGGGAAGCATTAGCCCTAAGGCAGGGGGGTCCTAAACCGGACTAACACCCCTTTGTGATTTAAGAGAAGTGGATGAAATATGTGTAAAATAATAGGAGGAGCGGGCATGTCCCATAACTCAGCGAATAGAGCCCGTGGTATGCCTTGCTATCTACAGAAGTGGCCATGTGATTGGGGAGATGGAGAACAAAAACCGGGTAATGCGGCAGTGCGAGGGGCAGGGAGCGGCAATGCGTGAGTGTGCGTGCGGGCAGACAGCGTGGGTGTAGGGTGGGGAGGAGGCAGGCAGGTAGCGTGGAGGGGGCTCATGGGCAGGCGTTCGTGGGAGGGCATGTGAGGGTGAGGTGGTTGTTGGGTGCATTTATGCTCCTGCACCAAAATCAAGCATAATATATTCGATTTATTGTATGGTGTTTCAATTTCTTCTCACATTGTTCTTGTACCATGCATTCACTTCTCTGGTTATTTTCGAAATTTTCCAGTCACTCCTTATCTCTCCATTTCACTTTGTTATCTCTATTTTCACAGGCGGCTTCACCCAGCGGGGTTTGAAATGACTTCGACGCGCGAGCCCATGGGCGCTAAAGGGCTGGGTGCACGTATATGCCTTCTGAGACAGGATAGTACTCCTCTCTCAGTGACAATAAATTCACTGAGAGAGGCGAGTAGTATCTTTCATATTTACATAGCATGTTGACTGAAAATCATGTAGTGTATTTGATTCTAGGTATTGTATTAATATAACAGTGACAATAAATTCACTGAGAGAGTGTATTTGATTCTAGCTTTCTAAGAACTCTACCGAACCTTCCCTGCCATAGCCCCTAGTTGCTAACAAGGGTTATGGGCCCCGCAGACACTTCGCAGAAGCTTTTGGGTGTGGAGAAGCTTGCAACAGATGGAAGTAATTGGCCTCTGTGGCGAGCTACTCTCACAAGTTATTTTGAGTCCAAAAATCTACTCAGGCATATAGAAGGGAGAGCCATTCGACCTCCTGATCCTCCAGTCATGCCCCCAGGCCATATTCTTACAGAAGCTGAGGAAACTCAGATAGAGAAGGCTGAGGAGAAGCTGGAGAAGTATCTTGCCAGAGAAGGACAGGCCAAAACCCAAATAATCGTCTCAGTGTCAGAGTCACTAGCTCTGATGCTACAGAAGAGACATACAGCAAAAGAAGTCTGGGATGCATTGGTCAATGAGATGACCAAAAAGCCCAAGATGGTCCTCACCAACCTACAGAGACAGCTTCGCAGTATGAGGTGTCCTGAGGATGGAGACTTGAGAGATCACTTGGACAAGGCCCAAGACCTCTATGCTCGTCTCAATGAGATGGGAGCCAGAATTTCTGAAGGAGAGTTCACAGACATCATCCTTGCATCACTTCCACCCTCCTATGAGGCAGTTATGAATGCCCTTACCACGTCGCTCGAAGAATGTGGAATGCCCTTAGTGCCTGATGATATTATCAGAGTACTAAAGGCTCAATACGACAGGAGAAAGACCCTCAATATTTCACAAGAAGAGCAGGCATTTATTGGTTCGTCTACGAAAGGGCAGAAGGGCCGGCAAGACCCGAAGGTGCATACATGCACTAATTGCCACAAGCCTGGACATGCTATTGAAAGTTGCTGGGCTAAAGGAGGTGGTAAAGAAGGCCAGGGGCCACGTCAGAAAAAGAAAGCGAAAGCCAAAAAGAAGAAGGGCAAAGCCAAGGCGAATGTTGCCGAAGAAGTGTCTTCTGAGGAGGATGAGAGTGGCAGTCCAGCCGCTTTCGCCAACTTCGACTGCTCTAATTTGAGTAGTTTATCCCTGGACACTGTTGTTATCCTCGACACTGGAACGACCGCACATATGACCCCTCACAAGAATTTATTGAGGGATTACAGTCCATTCTCACAGCCGCACACAATTCGTGCAGCCAACAAAGGCACTTTTGATGCCTTCGGTTCAGGCTCACTCGTGCTATCTAACAAGGTTGGAGATAAGACTGTGAACATTACATTGAAGGATGCGTTCTACATGCCCAAAATGGCTGTTACCCTGATCTCGATCGGCCGGTGCGATGATGCAGGCTATAACACACAAATAGCTGATCAGAAATGCACAATATCCAATCGTAAAGGCAGGATATTGATGCAAGCACCGAAGCTGAATGGCTTATATCGATTTGACTTACAACACACAAGTGCCGAAGCGCATATGTGCGCATCAGCCATGGAGATACATCAGAAAATGGGGCACATTTCACAAAAGTCCCTACAGCATTTGCTCAACCGTGGCATGATATTAGGCATTGAATTGAGCTCAAAAGGTGACAAGGTTGTTTGCGATGCGTGCATTCAAGCGAAGATTGCACGTAAATCACTTCCTCAGGAACCCAGAAGCCGATCATCAAAATTCGGTGACAGAATTTATTCTGATGTCTGGGGACCAGCGAGACACTCCACAATTGACAAGAAATCCTATTATGTGTCTTTCATCGACGACTACTCAAGGGAATCGGTTATCTATTTGATGGCAAACAAATCGGAAGCATTTTCAAAATACAAACTCTACGAGGCTTTGATGCTTCGACAGAGGAACGTGCACATTAAAGCACTTATTTCCGACAGAGGGGGCGAATATACAAGCTCAGAATTCGAACAGCATTTAGCCAAGCAAGGCACGAAGCATCGGTTAACTGTACACGACACCCCAGAGTCAAATGGTGTTGCTGAACGTTTAAACTGAACTCTAGTTGAAAGAGCTCGTGCCATGCTATTGGAATCAAGTCTTCCTAAGACTCTATGGGGGCATGCAATTTTGCACGCCAACTATCTTAGGAATCGGACACACACAAGAGCTTTGCCAGACAAAACCCCTTTTGAAATGATCCATCACGAGAAACCGAACCTGAAGGACATACACGTGTGGGGAATTGAAGTCTACATTAAAGTCAAAGAGGGAAACAAACTAGCAGCCCGTGCCAAAAGAGCTCGGTGGATAGGAATCTCTGGACAGAGCCATGGTCACTGCATCTACTGGCCTGACTCTCAGAAGGTTTCTGTCGAGCGGAATGTTATATTTGACTCAGAGATGAAGTGGGGCAAAGCTCCAATCATTTCTATTGAAGAGTCACAGCTACCTATGTCCAGAAAAGTGATACAGGCCATTTCGGTGCCAGCACCCATGCCTAGTCGCTTAGTCAGCGAGGAGGCAAAGATCGAAGAAATCGACGATAATGAACCAGAGGACCGCCTTGAAGAGCTGCAACCCAGTCAGACTGTTGATGTCAGACCTAAAGAAGCTACTCCAACAAGGAGAAGCGACAGGATCTGTCAGCAGCAGGTGCAGCCGGCCCCAAGTGGTCCCGTAACAAGGTCTCAAGCTAAGAGACATGCTGGTGCAGACATCACTACACTAGCTTACGAGGACATTGAGGACCATCAAGACAAATTATTCGAACAAGATTTATCCTCTGTCACTGACAGCATCAGTGATTATAACCTTGCCATCAGTACACTTTCGACCTCCGATCAAAACAAAGATAAGGTGCTGCCGGATTTGAATCAGTCCGAGCCTAGCAATGCAGATGAAGCCTTAAATGATCCTATGTGGAAAGCATCGATGGATAAAGAGTACAAGGTGCTACTCGACAAAGGTGTATGGGAAGTGGTTAAACCACCTCCTGGGGCAAATATTGTCGGAAATAGATGGGTATTCCTCTGGAAACACAATCCAGAAGGTGAACCCATTACACCTAGATCGAGGATGGTCGCCCAAGGCTTTACACAAAGTTTTGGAGTCGACTACAATGAAACCTATGCACCTGTTGCTCGGATGACTTCCTTATGGATTATATGTGCCATTGCTGCCAGGAACAACTGGCCTATTCACCAAATGGATGTGGACAGTGCGTATTTGAATGCTACACTGCCAGAACCTATTTACATGAGACAGCCGTATGGATATGAGACCGGAGACAAAGATGATGTCCTCCTGCTGAAGAAAGCACTTTACGGCCTCAAACAATCTGGAAGGGAATGGTACAAACGTCTGAGTGGTGAATTTCTCAAGTTAGGATTCACTAAATCAGCTTCGGATGGAGCTGTATTTTGCAGACGTGGACCGAGAGGGCATGCGATTATTGCAACAGCAGTAGACGACCTCACTATCACAGCTGAGAGTCAACCAATCCTCGATGGGGTAAAGCATGACCTTGCCCAGATCTTCAGTATGAAAGATCTAGGCGAGATTCACTGGCTTTTGAACCACAAAATCGAAAGAGATTGGAATAACAAATCGATTGCAATATCACAAGCCGCATACATCCAAAAAATCATTAAAATCTGGATGATGCCAAAACATTTTCCACGCCTCTCGACCCAGCCATTAAATTATCCAGAGACCAATGCCCTTCCACAGATGAAGACAAACAGAAGATGTCAAGAATTCCATACAGACAAGCGATAGGATCATTGATGTGGGCAGCAGTAGCCACTCGACCAGACATTGCATTCGCAGTGTCATTACTTTCTCAATTCCTCGAAAACCCAGGTCCAACACATTGGCATGCAGTCAAACATGTCTTTAAATATCTAAAAGGCACGATAGACTACAAATTGACACTTGGGAAAAATCGAGACGGCCTCATTGGGTATTCAGATGCGGATTGGGCT
The DNA here is from genome assembly GCA_015179125.1 of Gautieria morchelliformis. Taxonomy (NCBI): domain Eukaryota; kingdom Fungi; phylum Basidiomycota; class Agaricomycetes; order Gomphales; family Gomphaceae; genus Gautieria; species Gautieria morchelliformis. Next base: position 174,068 of record WHVA01000164.1, on the reverse strand, counting down.
TCACAAGAGCACAGGCACTCATACTCGGCTTATATTTTTCAGATTGATGGAGGGACAGTATCATGGAGTTGTCAAAAACAATCCATCGTAGCCCTATCATCAACTGAAGCCGAATTCATTGCCCTGACTCATGCGAGTAAAGAAGCCTTATGGATGCGCCACTTTATTTCTGAAGTATTCCAATCGCTGAATTGTCCCATCAAACTTTATTCAGACAATCAATCAGCCATTGCCATTGTCTATGGCACTCAACAACACACGAGGACCAAGCATTTCGACATTAGATTATATTTCATCCGAGATATAGTCGAAGATGAAGAAATTAAGCTTGTGTACCTACCAACGGAACACATGCTAGCCGATCTTCTCACTAAAGGACTTCCTAGTCCTAGAGTGAGAATCCTCAACGAGAGAATCGGAATATATTAAGCTTGAGGGGGCGTGTTGGGTGCATTTATGCTCCTGCACCAAAATCAAGCATAATATATTCGATTTATTGTATGGTGTTTCAATTTCTTCTCACATTGTTCTTGTACCATGCATTCACTTCTCTGGTTATTTTCGAAATTTTCCAGTCACTCCTTATCTCTCCATTTCACTTTGTTATTTCTATTTTCACAGGCGGCTGCACCCAGCGGAGTTTGAAATGACTTCGACGCGCGAGCCCATGGGTGCTAAAGGGCCGGGTGCATGTATATGCCTTCTGAGACAGGATAGTACTCCTCTCTCAGTGACAATAAATTCACTGAGAGAGGCGAGTAGTATCTTTCATATTTACATAGCATGTTGACTGAAAATCATGTAGTGTATTTGATTCTAGGTATTGTATTAATATAACAGTGACAATAAATTCACTGAGAGAGTGTATTTGATTCTAGCTTTCTAAGAACTCTACCGAACCTTCCCTGCCATAACCCCTAGTTGCTAACAAAGAATGCACGTCCCTTCTCCCGATCTCCGTCAAAGTCCGCCGGAGTTGCGGGTTTGACCTTTGCCAACTTCGCGGACATCCTCTCTTCCGCCAGTTCCGCTTTTCCGAAATCCGGCTCATCCAGCATTGCATTTCCACCACCTTGTGGAATATCTAACTTAGCCAAAATCGTTTGTAAGGCTGTTTCAATCGCGTCGGTCTTCATCCGGTTCCGTGTCAATTCCTCCTCCATATTCCGAAGGCGATCATCCGGATCCATGTCAGAAGGGGAAATATGGGACAGGATTTCCGAGGTTGGGAGCTCGACATAAGAAGAGGGGCTGTCGTATACTGTGTGCACGGAAGAGGTTGCGATCTCCGAGTCGCTGTCTCCGATTCCGAACGCACCTATGGTGAATGCAACGCTCAGTACGACCGCCGGTCCTCTAGGGGAGAGACTTTTCTGCTGTAAGGGCAACCCTGGCTGGTTGTGGAGATCACACTACCACACAACTGACAAGGGGAAATCCAAAGTATGTACAAATGAACAGAGTATACAAGAGAGGGGATTCTCACCTGACAAGGGGAAATCCAAAGAGAAAAGTCTAAGGACCCCCAATGTCAGCGAGTCTGTATTATACTACGCTGCGCAGCCAGGGACAACACTTGGCACCCGCCATCAACCCTGCATCCTCCTGACCTCCCTGACCCTTGATCAACCCTTGATGCCACCTATTACGCGAGTTGCTTGATTTCCGACACTGTTCCGAGAGTGGAAGTCGGAAATTGGAGTGGAACTGGCAAGGTGAACAGAACTGGTGGAAGTTCTCCCAGAAATGGAATCATTTCCGAAAGCGGAGGCGGAGATGGAATCGGAACTGGAAGTGGAGTCGGAAATGGAGTCGGAACAGACATGAAGAAACTGGCAGCCCGAGATTTTGAAGACATCTTACAGGCACGTCAGTGGTCGCATCACACATACATGCCCATTTGACACCTTAGTAGTATGCTATGCCCGCATTCGAAGGGCTCATACCTGAGACATGGAACAGGAACAGGCACATCCAAATGTTACTATTTATGCTAGCCTGGTGGTGTGGCCTTGCCAAACTGCGCATGCACACAGATCACACGCTTGACAGGCTTGATGTGATAACCATTGAATTGGGCAAATTGCTGAGATTTTTTGCTGAGACAGTTTGTCCGCAATTTGCTACCAGGGAGACGCCCTGTGAGGTGGCAGCGCGTGCTCGTGCTGCAGCAAGGAAAAATCTTTCCAGCCAGGAAAAGGGCAAACAGTCTGTAGGTAATGCACCAGCTCTCCACTCCACATGCCACACTCGTACTTTCAATTTTAAAACTTACAAATTACATGCGCTGGGAAATTATGTGCGGGACATACGTGAGTTTGGGACCACAGACTCATATTCCACCCAGATTGTAGGTTCAGGCTTGCACAACGCGGTAGTGCCCCCTCACTCACACCGGGTTGTCTTATGCAGGGGGAACTGTCTCACCGTAGGGTCAAATCGCGATATTGAAACGGAACAAACAAAAAGACATTCATACACCAATTGACCAAACTTGACCAACGCTCGGCTCAGATACGCCGCAGCGCACAGAAACTGCACTCCCATAACATCACGGTTCCAGAACAGGAGGTTGGGCTCGAAGGTCGGTCTACTGAACTGTCTGAGCCTGTGGCAGCAGGACAGGCCTATCACATCGCACAAGATGTGCGAAACCCCATGTATCTCAGGCAGTGGTTGGCCCAAAGTATTGGGGATCTGGCAACCCAGGTAGGACATATCCTGAAATCCCGCGAGGCATTTCAGGTGAAATATTCAGCAATTAGGATTTCATGGGGCGATTGAAAGATCACCTTCTGTCATGCATTCATGGGCATCCCGGGGCAGGGGAAGAGCAAGAATTCTCAGAACAGGCCCGTGACACCGTGTTCTTCCAGCACCAGCGCATATACAAACATGCATTCCTCCGTGTCAACTTCACTACATACGATGTGCGCCGTGATCAGGACATTATCAGTCCTCGCACATCAAAATGTGATGTCATGGTATACTCCAATGAAGATGCTGCTTCCACAGCATTATATCCATTCTGGTACGCACACGTGCTGGGCGTCTTTCATGCACAGGTATTTTGCCGGACAAATCAAGAAGTCACCGCCCCTACAAGAATGGAATTCTGGTGGGTTCGGTGGTTGGGCCGGGATCCACACTACTCAAGTGGGTGGCAAGTGCACCAACTGGAGCATGTCAGATTTGTCCCACATTTTGACCCTGAGGCCTTTGGGTTCTTAGACCCGAATGCAGTTGTGCGTGCAGCGCACCTGATCCCGGCTTTTGCTCATGGGCGCACACATGGCCACGCGACCGCCAGTGCAGGCAGCGTGGCCTCCCTTTCCGGCACCGACTCCGAACATGAAGCCGGCCAGAAGAGGTATCGCACCTCGTATTCTGAGGGAACCTCGCACAAGAAACTGTTGGCATTCCCTTGATATGACATTGGTATCTGCTAACCTCACATTGCCTTTATGATAGCAAATGTGACCCCCTTTCCAGGCCAGCGCGCCATTTTGGGCGCACAGTCGAAGTGTGGCGCCGTTTTGAAACCATCATGGATGCAGGTCTGGGTGACCCTTCGGACGCTGACCCTGATGATACCCAGTAACACTTTGCCTTCTTCCTATGCGCCCATTCATCATTGCGTGTCCTAGGTTTCGCACCGCCTGGCAACAATACAAGCTACTCGTCGAGATCTGCCCTCATCTCACAGATGAGATTCAAGCGCATAGCGTAGAAGAGGCAAGCAGCATTGTAAGAGTCTTGTCTCTGAGAAACACTAGATTGTCGATGACTCCCCCCAGATGGAGAACGCCCGCGCCAGTGGACGTGGTGAAGATATCAAACGTGTCAAAGACCTCATGCAATCCCTTCGCTCCTTTCACCCGGCTCTGAAGGCAAACGACAAGGAGAGCTGAGGGTTCAACCACCCTCAGATTGGGCGGCTGCTTGTGAGTGCCCCAAAACTCCAGCAGTGGGATGAAGATGAAGAGTACATAGCCCCCTTGCATCTCACCGTCACTGTCCTTACTCATAATTAGGTTTCATCAGCAGGTTAGAGAAGGAATTGAAATCTTCCGCCTGCAGGATTTTCCAGTCTTCTTGTACGAAGATGACAAGGTCGATCCCAACAACTTGTTGTCAGGTTTCTTGCGCAGCGAGATCCTCGTCCATGTGCGTGTATCAATTCTCTGTGATGCTGCGATGTTCCCATTGCCCTTGCCATTCTCCAGGCTTATTGTGTGATCATGATCGGCCCCAGTGCCATTGAGGGTAGAGGACCATCAGCCCGCGCCACGAAGAAGGGCAATGCACAGCTTAACAACATGAATGATATTTCTATCGCATCCTTAAGTACATAGCGACCTTGGTGCGTGTTCTCCTCTTATGTCAGCTTCAACCTCATGGATCCCTGCAGGTACATTTCGGCCTATCCTCCCAGGGCACGTTCAATGTTGGCGGCGATCTTGGCCAATTTGACTATCTGGCCTTTTATCGCGCACTCGTGGACCTGTTATCCCATAAACACATGGGAACGTGACCCGAGGCCTTGTTGAGATGGTGGAAAGGGTGCGTGAACCATTTTGGGTGTTGGGAATTTACTGACGCTACACTAGCAAAATATTTCCAAATGCACATGAACATGTTGCCCCAAAAGGCGACACTGTGTATGGGCAGATGCTGGTGCAATTGGAATCCTCAGAGTAGGCTGGGAGGGCCGAGGTGTCTATAGTGTATTGTAACAGCTGCTACTTTATCCACTATATATCTGCCATTGCCCGTCTGGGTGTCATGCGGTTTGTAACTCCATGGCAACTTAACACCGCAGAAGGCAATTATGGTTGAACTCACCATCATCACACCCCATGGGCCCCGATGGCAATGATACCAGTATGAGGCTGTCTTAATGCCACGTTGGTGGTCATTTCTTGGTTATCATATGCCACTAGGGATAACTGTGGTGGGTACAGGCCATTGTGGCAGCCCATGGGACCCGATGGTGATACTGCAGCCATGGACTTGTGGCAGCCCATGGGACCCGATGGGGGTACTACGGCCATGCGCTATCATCATGATGCCCTATGGCCGCGTCAATACCTTGGGGTATTCCGGTGGTATAATGCTCTGGGTTGATGTTTTAGCACTTATGACGATTCCATATATTATAATGTCATTACAATCTTTTGTGAAATCTGCACGGTTTCCCTGATGGTGGCCGCCCCATCCAATATTGTCGCTCCGCTAGCTGAGACGCCGGAGGAGGTTATGAACCTGGAAATCGAAAGTCCTCAAAAGAACAAGGAGCTATACCCGGCTCCACCCACCTTCAGGGAATTAGTTTCAATGTTTGATCCCTCGTTTCAATTTCCAGTGATATTAAAAGATTTATATAACAAAGATGAATTTTTTAAGCTAATTGTGGAAAATTTACATGAGCATAAGAACTTCCAATGGCTAGAAGGCCTACTATATGTAGAAATACGCGGGGAGAACCGACTGTGCATACCTGGGGGAACCCATGGGAATAAAGGAATACGAGAGTCAGTAATATCGCACGCACACTCGCTGCTAGCACATTTAGGAGGAAGAAAAACTCACTATTATGTGCGGGACCATGTATGGTGGCCAGGTCTCTTCACAGACACAAAGGACTTCTGCGATAGCTGCCATATTTGCACTGTGGCAAAACCAAGGAACCAAAAGGCATACGGATCGTTGAAACCGTTAACGGTCCCCTCCCGCCACTGGCAACAGGTCGGGATCGACTTCGTTGGGCCCTTACCAATGTCATCAAATAGAAATGGTGAATATGATATGATATGCATACTGATAGACCACCTGACCTCAATGGTGCATCTCGCCCTGTCCAAACAATCCTACGGCGCCAAAGAAATCACTGAATTGGTCTTCGATACTGTATACAAACTACATGGAATACCTGAAGTGATAGTCAGCGACAGAGACTCATTGTTCACTTCAGCCTTCTGGGGACACCTACACACCACTAGATGATGCAACGATGGCTGTAAGCTAGGATTTCCTTTTCGAGCCACGCGTAACAATCGGCGCCAGTGTGAAATTATTGTCTAATCAACTGAGGTCATAGCGCTGCGCAGTAAGTAGGCTTGAAATCGTCGCGGCGTCTCGGGGAGAGCAGTGACATTTGATGCCAGTGACACTTGATGCCAGAGCACTGTAAAATACAAAGTTACAAGGGAGGGGACCGTGGAAGGGGACACGAAGAGATCACGGTGGGTTAAAAGAAACGCTTCAAAGGATTTATCTTACTTATACAACAGGCGACGGATAGGCGGTGGTGAGACACGTATCACCAATGCTACAAGTCGCTCTGCGGGATGTCCTGGGGCTGTCAACGCACGAAGGCAGGGAGAGGCAAGCACATGCTGGCCAACTCGGCGACGCCTCATTGATTAGCCGCGTGAAAATCCGAGAGTTTAATTGTGGTTTAAATCTATGATTTTCACGCATCTAACCATCGAGCTGCCAGCCTGCGCTCCCTTCTCTCTTTGCCTTCGTGAACCGTCCGCGGTTGGCTAGGCACCAGCTCGTGCGTTGACAGCCTCAGGGCAGCCCGCAGAGCAGAACCGGCTGTATTAGTAACGCGTGTCTCTCCTGCCCCTGTTTGTCTCTCTATCGGATATAAGTAAGGAAAAGTCATTGTATTGTCTCAAGTGTTCTTTTCACCACCGCTGTGTTTCTTTCGTCTACCCTCCCGTTCTCCCTTCCCAATTTTCCTTGTATTTTACAGTACGGTGTTCCGGCACCAATCCTATAGTCACAGCGCTCTCCCCGGAGACGCCGCGACGTGTTTGAGCCTACTGCGCAGCGTCTCAACCTCGTCGGTTAGACCGCAATCTAAGTCCTCTGAAGATGACACGGGCATGGAGCGCACGCACACACACGAATACAATGATTACAAGATGATTTAAACATATGTTTAGTGACACATGAGGAAAGTAAATTTTTATCTTGGTCGCGCGTATTCTGTCGCGGACGACTCGGACGGCGACGATCATACAGCAGCGTTCGGGGGGTCACGGCCGACTCGGTACAAAGGTGACGCCCGGCCTGTGAACTAAGTATCGACCCCTATCATGAGCTGTTTCCTGCATGCGGCTGGGGCCGGCGAAGCTTGAGCTGGGCGTGGTGCATGTGTGAGCTGGATGCCTGCACGTCCCGGGACTGTGTTTTCCTTGATCTAGGGTCCCCCCCCTCTCAGTGCCGTGCAGCTTGCTGGCCTGTATACTCAAAACTCCTCGAGACTTCACCTCGAAACCTCGAACTGTTTCTGCTAGCCCTACCCGTATACGCTCTACTAGTAGTCATTCGAGACGGGGTAGTAGTTCTTAGCCTTCAAACATTCTACAACTGGACCGTACCGTCTCTTTTCAAATACTCTGAATCATGGGTGATATGAATCTCATACGGGTAGGGAACGACCTGAGGACATGGAGTACTGGTAGTTTAATATCACAGCATACTATCTCACACACAATCCAAGGCTTTGTCATATCACCATCATAGCAATCAGGGAAGTGTCTACGGGTCCTCGATCGAAGTGCTGCCGTTCCATGATTACTGTAACAACGCCCAAGATCAAGGGTTGAGTGGGGGTGCATCAGGCCACCTGTCCGTGTGGCCACCCAATGTCACCCAGACCGGGTCTTGTGTACCGTCACCCTGTGGGGAATGCATGTGAGCCACTGGGACGTATAGATAAACATTGATACTCACGACCATGGTGTTCGGGAAGCCTGCATCAAATGGTAGGACCTCCTCCAGTGCTTTAATCTGCGCGGGTGTAAGTTTGATATCAAGCGCCTCCAAGTTAGCCTGAAGATGTTCGACTTTCCGTCCTCCTACGAGTGGGAACACGTAGCGCGCTTTCTATACCGGGAGATCAGTCAAACGCTAGCCCTAGCCAGCAACGACAGCGCTGAAAGGACACACATGCATGACATACGCAATGGCGACGGCGGTGATATGCTTCGTGCCGACTTCTTTGGCGATCTCCTCCAGCTTGTGGCTGACCTTCACCTCATCTGGCGTCCGTTCCCAAGTCGAACTTGTAAACGTACGACCTCCCTCGCCACTTTCCTTACGACGTCTCTCTTCTTCGTCCGTAATCAGTTTGCCTTGGCCCATAACTCCCCACGGCGCAAGAGCAAGGCCTTCCGACTTCGCCATGGGTATGATGTCGCGCTCAAAGCTGCGCTCAAGAATACTCCACTTGCCCTGGTATATGGAGAAGGGTGTTTTGCCGTGGCACTTGGCCCATTGATTCGCTTTTGCTACGACCCATGCCGGAGTATCCTAAGACATTCAGCGAGTATCAATCAATCATCTCCGGGCTGAAGTGTGAAATCCACGCGCACCGAGGCACCCTGGTAGTAAGCTGATGGTGAGCGGGGCATTAATCGATAGATATAATTCAACGTACTAGATAAAGAACTTTTCCAGCGACGACGAGGCTATGCAGGCTGTTCATAACTTCCTCCACAGAAGTGTCAAACGCCCACCCTGTAGAAGAGCATGAATCAGCCCTGCCTACTAATGCAGCGAGAACATAACTTACAATGCACATAGAGAATGTCGATGTAAGTCGTTCTGAGTTTCTTGAGACTTGCCTCGACAGACATGTGGAGAGACTTGTGGCTGTTTCCCGTATAGTTCATCTGGATTCGGATGGTACTGTCACCTGTCTTGTAGCCTGTGGTGTACTTGGTGGCAATGACCATCTGATCTCTAATACCGCGTTTTTCCATCCATTCCCCTAGGAATTGCTCTGAGGTTTCGTCTTGATAGGCATTAGCTGTGTCAATAAAATTGCCCTATAGCTATGTTAGGTGTCGCGATTATTGGGAACAAGTCGAGCACTTACGCCGGCATCATAAAAGGCGTCGAGTAGCTTGAGAGATGATTCTTTGTTCATGCTGCCCAGGGTTCCCGTCCATTTATCGCCTATGCTCATGGCGCCGAGCTGCAAGGGCGAGACACGGACTCCCGCATTGGGAGACAGAATGCGATAGCGGCCCAATTTGGTGGGAGGAGGTGGGGGAGGTTGCAATACGCTAGACATTGTGTTTAAGCTTGGGATGTTGATAGGACAGGTAAGATGGACTTCTTATATAGTATTTAGATATAGGAGCGAAACTTACCATGCCGCAACCACGCAATCCCCCTCGAGAGCCGAGAATGATTCGCGGATATTTTGAATACTGGTATCACCGGAAAGCCTAAGGTTTGTAATTTAAGGGTGCCGAATCCCGAGAAAGAGAATTTACACTTTACTCACCCAAATATTTATACGTCAGCAACTAATTATCGGCAGCAGATGTTGAGGAGAAAGCGGAGCAGATTGCGATACCGCGCTGGGAAAATTTATATATCTCAGCCCATGTCCTTTCATGTACATGATGCCCAAGCCATGGACGCACCCTGTGCAATAGTCATATATTTACAGCATGAAGCTGACCATTACCTCGTAGCTACGCATCCAATTAATCCTCTTCCTGCGGAGACTGGCTCATTGGCAGGACACATGGATGCTGAAGTGCTAGGCGGAGTTCTGTAACAGGATTGTTCACGAACTAGATGCAGGGCCGCGGTGCCGGCAGTACACGCGTTCTCACACAACGGGCCGAGGCCAGTAACAGGATTGTTCACTAACTAGATGGGCCGCGGTGCCGGCAGTACACGCGTTCTGACACAACGGGCCAATTACAGTAACAGGATTGTTCACTAACTAGATGGGCCGCGGTGCCGGCAGTACACCCGTGCTCACGCCCACACCCACACCCAGGGCTCTCTTGGACCCATATACCACCACCATCAACCAAAATTCCCACGGTCCGACTGGCCAGTTTCTGCCTCTCAGACCTAAGGCCCAAGACAGCTAACTCTGCTTTATCTTTACACCCAACCCCCTTTTTTACACCATCTCCACTCCACCCCTCCCTCCCACACACCTGCACACCCTCGAACATGCCCACTGCCGCGGCTCCGCCTGCAACGCGTGGCCTCGGAATTTTAGCGCCGAACCAGGCCATGCCCGCTCGCTCTCCAACGCCGGCCCCAGACCCGGGAAACCCGGTAGCAGTACTCAGTCAGAAAGGAATTACAGAAGATAACAAGAAAGACATCTCAGCGCTAGCCACCGCGCTCGAGTCGTTCGGGGACTTCAAGCGTGGCCCGTCCTCCTGGAACGTAGGTAAGGAAGGGGCTCAGCAACTTATAGCCATCACCAGACTACTCCGCGAGGCGGCCACTCTCTACGGCGACCACAGACAGGCATCAAGCACCGATCTTCAAAGCGCAGTGAAGGAACTGAAGGACGCAATCACGTCTAGCCCGACCGCAGCAGCCCCCGCCACAGCAATGGCGGCGTCATATGCCTCCGCAGCCAAACGAGGCCTTCGAGGGAAGGTCAACCTGGCTGCCGCGCAAAAGCAGAAAATGATCGCCGAGAACAGATCTTTGTTTCTCTTAAGAACACTGCGAAGGACGCTCTAATCTACACATGGGCACCGGAAGTTATTACAAGGTACTGTAACGATCTCATAACTAACTACTTCAAGGCGACGTCAACCCCCCGGCCCCCCACCCGTTGAGGGGCATTACGAGGTCCGCCGTGGGCAATATAACGCGTTCAGGACGGCAGACGACGCTAACTCAGCTAGGGCCCATGCAGAAAAGTTAAGCACATTGACCCTCATGCTACTACCCCCCAGCGCTCCTACGCGGTAGTCGTACACAACGCCTCAACCAACGTCTGGTCTGAACTGGACGACCTCGTTGATGCCATTGAGGACATTGAGCTGCGAAATGCGGACAATGCGCCCGATGGCAAACAAATCGCCAACTTAGCTTGGCTTAACAGTCCAGAAGCGCGAGACAAGACTAAGCGAGGCCCCCTAATGATCAGCTACAAGACCAAGGCCGCTGCCAATGCCGCCATTGCAAACGGCATTGTCATTGAAGGTATCATCTGCACCGTAAGCCTTTACATCCCAAGACCCCCCCAATGCTTCCGGTGCCAAGACTGGGGCCACCGAGCGACGGGGTGTATTGGGGAGGCACGATGCGGCCGCTGCACCGGGCCACACAGCACAGCCGACCACACATGCGCTCACGACCGCCCATGTCCTGCAGGGCAGAGATGCAATGTAGACAAGCCGAGTGCACCAACTGTCAGGGGGAGCATGCCAGCTGGACCTGAGCCTGCCCGGCTGCAAAGGCCACGTTCGAATTGCAAGCGCAAAAGGATGAATATGCTACTGGCAAATCTGAATCATATACTCCTTTCACCTCTGCAGATGCGGATTACACCCTGGGCAAAAGCCATGAGGGCCGCCCTCAAACGCCCACCCCTCACCCCCTCCCACCTGTAGTTTAACTACATCCCTGCTACCTCCCTCATCGCCCCCACCATCCCCAATGCCTGAAAACGCACCTCACAGCAGATTATGGATAAAGCGACAAAACTGCAAGCACTCCAAGGACATCACCCTTTCACTCATCAACACTACTGACCCACAAAACTGGGACCTGATATTGATACAAGAGCCCTACATCTACCCCAGGTCCCAACTTACGCTAGCATCCCAGCACTGGTACACCCTATACCCCTCCAGGATCCAGATGACCACACCCTTGCTCATTCTCTTATACTGATTTCAGCCAAACTGACATCCAACTCCTTTACTCAGATTCATATTGCCTGGCATGTCATCATGGCGCTCTCAATTATGCAAGCGGACACCAATATTGACATTTACAACATCTACAACCCCCCCGACATGGACACAGCCCTCCTACACCTACAATCTTGGCATTCAGCACACTCTACCAGACATGACTCCTCCACCATCTGTGCTGGAGACTTCAACAAGCACAACCTGTTGTGGTCGGGCCCAGAGCAAGCTCAGTGGTGCAGATGCAGCGACACTGACCTCTTCATGCAGCTGCTTGCTCAGCACCACATGGAACTCCAACTCCCTGCTGGCACCCCCACCTTTCAATCTGACTCCAATTGAATGTGGACCACCCTTGACCTCTTTTTCTGAGACTCTGACCTAACCCACTGTGTTCTGTCCTGTGACACCTCCCCTGATGACCGCCTCCCATCCATGGACCATCTGCCCATCCACACACAGATAGATATGGAGCTCAACAGATGTCAAACCACCCAAGGGTGCAACTTCAGGATCACACACTGGGTCAAGTTACAACAGATGCTCACTGAGAATCTCACCCAGGCCGGTCTCCCTAATGCCCCGCTCCCTTCCACCCCCCTGAACTTGACGACCTCATAGACCGGCTCACAACTGCAATCCAACCCACCATCAATGTGTCTGTCCCTGTGTTGTGGTCCACCCCCTATTCCAAGCACTGGTGGAACCCAAACCTCGCAGCTCTGTGTCATGACGCATTTATTCCTCATACTCAGGTGCTCTGTCCTACCATTTCTCACCCCATTTCCATGTTCATTCCGATCGCCATTGTCATGTTCAGCAACCAATGCTCGCTGTTCGCACCAATTACCATCGCCACGCCTTCAAACGCACGATCGACATCTTTGGGCTGACTTGGCAATCATCACTGGGTCTACCACCTCCTCTGCTCGACCCTCTTCCGATGGTGTTCTGATAATTGGATTGTCATGACCTGTGTATTTCCTGCACCTTGGTATCCCCAGTTTCCCTTTCGCTACTCCTCCTCAGTGTTCGCTCGGCTTCGCCCTCCACCTCGACCCCTCCTCCTCTATGTCACCTCTGTTCGCCCTTCCTTGCATTTCGCCGAATGGCCATTCGCTGCTCGCATCATTCGCCAGCAGGCACACCATCAAATACGATCGATACCATTCACCCGGCATGATGGTTCATCATTAACCCCATCGTCTTCTTAATCCAACCCCATTGGGCGTTCGTATGGTCAAAGTGTGTTCGCAGGACACCCCTTCCATAGGTCATGCGGGATCAACCCAGTAGACCAAGAGTCCGTGCAGGGTAGCATGTATGCGGGTCCCAAGACATGGTTTTGTCCATAAGTGCCTTCGCCCCTTTTACTCTCCGTCGTTTCATGTTCGCATTCTTCCCTCACTCTATTGTATGTTTATTCCATCTCCCTAGTACCATGACTGCACACCCCTATCCAACCCTGACTTGTGACGGCCTCTTTCCTATTCGCTGATATCTTACGAGCATTCAATATAAGTAGTTTACATTCGATATAAGTAGTTTACATTCGATATAAGTAGTTTACATTCGCATGTATATTCCCCAGTTCAATTATCATACGTCGTTCATCTTGTGCAAATTTGACCTCGCTGTGGTCATCGTCCTAAGCCTTCTCTTGGAGACTTCTATCTTCGACTAGCAGAGGATTTAGGCATCACTGGTGAGTTCTCATACTTCATCTTCGTTACCTTAGCCTTCGAACCATTTTCTGTGCTGTTGGCGAAGGGCTCCGAAGGAGCACCTTCGCTGGTGAAGGGATTGTCGAAACTTAGACAGCCCTTTCGTGAGACCTTGCACGTTACATCGTCAAGTACCACAGGCTATTTTGCTACGACTGTAGATAGGGCGAGCCCCATTCAGGCAGCCCTCTTACCTTGTGAACATTCATTGGTTCATCTATTCGCCGAACGGCATACCTATTCGCACAAGTTATTCGGGCATTCGCTGTGTTCACTAATACACGATATTAATGCCTAAAAACCAATCTTGACACATCTCTGACCTGACAGAAACTGGCCGCCTGGAAGTTCCCGGCAGAGTTTATAAAGTTGCATGTGGGGTCCTTGTGGGTGTTTTACATAATAGATTTATGTAATTTGCATGGCACCGGTACCCGGCAGTCTAAGTTTCAACCCACCCATGGGTCCCCGGCAGTCTCTACCTAGCACTGTACCCAACCCAGGCTTATCCCAGTGCGAAAGCATGGGTCTAGACCCCTAGTTACACTTAAATACCTAAACCCCAAACCTGAACTACCGATTTTGGCCGCTTATGTAATAGGGTTAACTAGGGTTAATGAGCGCTTAAGGGTAGTTCAGTTTGGATGGCCGCTACCTTATGTCTGGCATGCTCGAGGGCCGACGAATCAGTTCACCACTTCCTGTTCGACTGTAGAGAGCATGAGCATGCCCGAGTTGCCTTGAGAAGGACGCTGGGGAGGAAGTCAAAGTCATTGAAGGACCTGCTGGGGAACACAGACTCGATGCCAGCGCTGATTGTTATGACTGTTCCGCTCAGCCATCTCCGCCACCTCCGCATATCCTCCACGTCACCTCTGCACTACCTCCAACTTCCGCAACATCCACACCATCCACAACCCTCTACCTCTACCCCTTGTTCTTTCAGCACCCCTGGCCACATCCAGGTACCGGCCCCCGTACTCGACCCTGAACACAGCAAGATACCATTTCCATACTTCCGTTTGTTCCGATGCCCATTGTACTTACTTGCCTTGTTCTTTGCCACTGTACTTACCCTACCCTGCACCCCCCTTGTCATCCCCTTGTTCTGCATTAGTTACTTGCCCTGTATGTCTATCCGATTCCCGCACTCTCCGGAATTTGCTTAGTACCATACTATTACCTGTTGCTTCTGCTCCTTGTATAAAACCCCTCATGTATGTCTCCATTTCTGCAATCAGATAATCCACTTCGATATGTGAATCCCTTCGCACTGTCTCCTGTTCTTAGCACAGCGAGTTTTGCTAGTCTTGTCTCCCTCTGCTCTCGACCCTCTGTCCTCCGCCTCTTCCACCTCTTCTGAACCTTTGTTCTCCGACCCTTGACCCTTGACCTTACTCTCGACTTCCGCCTTCTTTGACATCTGGAAGTTAAATCTGAAATACTTAGGACGGTAGTTCATCAGTGGCGCAACACATAAGTTGAAGCCATTGTCCTTTGCAGTTCCGACCTGTGGGATTTCCGATACGTAACAGTATTATATGATTCCCACCTGATAACTATCGCTATTCCTCGTACCACAGCTACTTCAGCTTGGGCAGGAGCTGTCGAAGCTCTCTCTTATTTTGGCAACCTTATATCTGCAGCACCAAGACACATGGAACCATCCAGCAGCTCTCGTGCCGGCGATGAGCTTTCCGACGTTCTTCCGCAATGTTTCAAAGAAGTTCCCGACGTTAATCCAGATGACAATCCTGACTATGACGGAAATTCGTCGAACAGCAGCAGCAAACAAACAGCAGCATCATTCCGATGCCCAGCTCCACCACCACCACCTCCACCAGGACCCCCTCCTGGTGGCCCTCATGGCGGCCCCCCCAGCAGTGCCCCAGGAGGTCCTCCACCTCCGATTCTCACCAACGCAGTTCCGCCCGCGCCAGTTCCGGATCTTGCACAGGCTATAGCCATGCTGGCTGGTCAACTCCAGCGTCAGGCCCAAGCTCCACCCCCCAAGACAAAGGTCCACGAACCAGATCAATTTGAGGGTTCCAACCCCAAGAAGCTCCAGCCTTTTTTGGTCCAGCTTCAACTCAACTTCCGCGATCGTCCCGATGCCTTTCCTGACAACAAATGAAAGGTCAACTATGTGTCATAAAAATACCAGTAAGCCGTCACTGCCATCACAACCCGTCCAACCACCGCATATACGTTGCCCTGCATCTCATACACACTTCCACTCGCACCACCCATGTCTACCCAAGCCCACACATGTCCGCACAACACATCACACCATTCCCATCACTCTACTGATTCGACCCTGACCCAATACCCGTGGATCTACCCAACCCGAGTTGCAGCCCGAGCCCGAGGGACGCTGATCCATGGAGGAGCTAGTCGTTGAACCACACGTCTACATATCTTCCACATTACTTTCTTCACTAAATCACAACCCATATTTCTGATGCCTATGACTACCTACACCCCTTCCCATTCGATAGACCAATCCCCTAGCTACCGCTGCCTCCGGACCACCGTACTCCTGAGTCCAGATGCCTCAGTCAATCCATGCGTTCCCCCTCCACTCTTCGCACCGCAGCACACCTCGTAGCTAGTTAAATAGTTCAACATGTGTACCCACATTCTCCAGTCAATCAGAACTCACGTTGAACCACATAGTTATTTTGCGACACATAGAATTGCATAGTTGCTGCTCGAGAGGATACACAAGCTGTGTTTCCTCTATATCCTCATATCTATAAAGCTACTCGATTCGACTTCAAACTGAAGTCTGAATCTAAATCACTTCACTATCAGCCGCTCTTAATCTTTCACACTATGCCCTTTCTTATCTCCGAGGCACGGCTCTCGACTATTTTGAACCCACCCTCATGGATCCATTCGCCCTTGTCGACTGGGCTGACGATTATCACAATTTCGTTTCCGAATGCCGCAGCAACTTCGGACCATTTGATATGGAAGCCGATGCGGAAAATGAACTCGATAAGCTTTGTATGAAAGACACTCATAAGATAGCTAAATACATTGTCACTTTCCAGCAGCTTGCTCCTTGAGTCCAATGGGGAGAAGCCGCACTCCAACGCCAGTTCTACATGGGCCTGCCATCCCAGATCAAGGATGAAATTGCCTGCATCGGAAAACCTGCCACCCTCACCGACCTCCGCAACCTAGCCCAGTCTATCGATTCATGCTACTGGGAAAGACATTCTGAGATTGCTTGTGAAACTTCCTCCCAGAGCAAGAACGACAAGTCTTCGGACAAGAAGTCTGATAAAGACAAGAAGAAGACAAATTCCGGAAACAACAACTCCGGAAACAACAACAACAACAGTTCCAGATCCACTCCGGCAACCGGAACAACACTTCCGCACCTTGCAACAACCAGGCCTCTGGTTCTAACACCAATGCCTGGAAGAGCACTTCAGACCTTTCCAACAAACTTGGGAAGGACGGAAAGCTAACCCCCACAGAATGCCAGCGTCGCATGGACAACAACCTTTGCCTTTTCTGCAGCAAATGCGGTCACGTCGCTCGCGATTGCACCTGAGCTTCCACTTCCGCTGCTAAGGCCAAGGGCCATGCAGCGAAGACAGAAGAGAAATCCGAAACGACTCCCGCTATGGATGCAAAAAAATAGCCAGCAGTCCTCTGGCCTCCACACGAGCTGAGGGCTGTGTTGACCCCATTCGTGCCACACACGAGGTTAAACTAAACACATCCGCTCTTTCGTCCTCCAACTCCCTCTCAGTTCCACTGACTTCCAACACCATTTCCGCACCCCCGTTTACAGCATTGATCAACTCTGGTTCAACTCATTGTTTCCTGGATTCTGACTTTGTTTTGAAGCACAAGCTTCCAACCTGCAACATCCCGACAATTCCACTCCACCTTTTCGATGGGTCATCCAACACGGCAATCTCCCAAGTCGTGGACCTGTCCATCCATTTCGCTACTGGGGACAACCATGAAGTTACATTTTATGTTACTCCGCTAGATGCTAGCTGTTCCGTTGTACTATGACACAATTGGCTCACCCGATATAATCCATCAATTAACTGGGCATTGGGTCATATACAGTTCCGTACCCCGGATCAACTTCCGTCTATTCCGACGTCGTCCGCAAAGATGGCTCAAGCCTCTTCTGCAACTCTGCTCCTGGATTCAGTTCTGCACTCCGGTCCCGCTTTAGCACCTCCGTCCCTCGAAGCTCCTTGAATTACGCTCGTTTCCGCCACTGCTTTCCAGGTACTGCAATGGCAAGATACGACCGTTTTCCAGCTTCACCTCTCTGATTCAGCTACAGTCAAGGCTCGTTCCGCCTCGACTTCCGCTCCAGTCGATATGAGCTCAGTTCCAGAAGAATATCACGACTTCCCAGACATATTCAATAAGGCCAAAACCAATAAACCCGCTGAACATCGACCCTATGATTTGAAGATAGATTTGGAAGAAGGAGCATCTCCACCCCTCGGACCGATCTGCTCCCTTTCGCAAAGTGAACTCCAGACTCTCCGCAAGTTTGTCGATGAACACCTCAACATGGGCTTTATCCGCCCTTCGCTGTCTCCGCACGGCGCTCCGGTCCTTTTCGTCAAAAAGAAGGATGGATCTCTCCGCCTCTGCGTTGATTTCTGCAGACTTAACGCCCTCACTAAGAAGGACAAATATCCGCTTCCGCGCATTTCCGACCTCCTCGACACCCCCCGCAGAGCGAAGATCTACACCAAAATTGACCTCCGGCACGCTTATCACCTTGTCCGCATCCGGGAAGGTGACAAGTGGAAAACCACTTTCCGCACCCGCTACGGTGCTTTTGAGTGGGTTGTCATGCCTTTCGGTCTAACCAATGCTCCCGCCACTTTTCAGCGCTTTATGAACAAGGTATTTTCCGACCTCCTCGATGTATGCATTCTAGTCTACATTGACGACATCCTCATCTATTCCGACACACTGGAAGAACATCGGGAACATGTCCGCGAAGTACTCCGCCATCTCCACAAACACCATCTCTACGCAAAAGCAGAGAAATGCGAATGGCATCGCGACACAGTCGAATACCTAGGCTACATCCTCTCTGCAACAGGTCTTACCATGGCAGAGGACAAAGTCAAGGCAATTCAGGAATGGCCAGAACCCCGACGGGTTAAGGATGTACAGTCTTTCCTTGGCTTCGCCAACTTTTACCGGCGTTTCATTTACAATTTTTCCGACATTACTGTTCCGCTCACGCATCTCACCAGGAAGGGTGCTCCATGGAATTTCACTCCGGAATGCCGTTCCGCATTCAAAGCCCTCAAGGCGGCCTTCACTATGGCTCCTATACTCAGTTTCTGGATTCCAGATGCCCAACTTGTACTCGAAACCGACGCTTCCGACTACGCACTAGCCGCCATGCTTTCAATCATTTCACCCGACGACGGTGAAATGCATCCGATCACTTTTCATTCCCGCACCTTTTCCACCCCAGAACTCAACTACAACGTCCACAATAAGGAACTACTTGCAATCTTCGAAGCCTTCAAAATTTGGCGACACTACCTTGAAGGTCCAACTTATCCGATTGATGTTGTAACGGATCATAAAAACTGTAGAAAGTCTGGTCGGCGGGGATGCATACATATGAGCGGTTTGTGAGGTTCGTGGAGAAGCATGAAGAGAATGGAGATGGGAGAACAACTATGGCTGTATGCGCAAACACCACACGCAGTGGCAGCGACACTAAACACCGACTGATATATCACCTATCCATGTTACGACCGTTCATTTCCGACTTCCGACCTTCAGTTCCGCAACACTTTCCACTCCTCCGATATTTCCGACATTCCGCCCATTGTTCTATTCCCTTGTTCTTTCGACTCTATTACTTGGACACTCCGGACCCGCTTCATCGTTCATCAAGATCATATATCCGGTCACCCTTGTAGTTCGTTGTCAGACATGTTTTCCCGACCCCTTGTCCTTTGCCATTGTTTTACCTTACCCTGAACCCCCCTTGTAGTCCCATTGTTCCCAATTAGTTAGTTCCCACGCATTGTCTACTCGACTTCCGCTTCCCCCGGAATTTGCTTAGTACTACCCCATTACCTGTTGTCTCAGCTCTTTGTATAAAAACCTGTCATGTATGTCTGTTATTCTGCAATCAGATAATCACCTTCGATACTTGATTTCCTTCGCTCCATCTCCTGTTCTTAGCACAGCGAGTCTAGCAAGACCTCAGTCTCTCTGCCTTCCGTCTTCCACCTCAATTCCGCCTCAAGTTCTGACCAACCTTCAGTTCAGTACATCCCGACTTCCGACCCATTTCCGAAATAACTAGGACGATAGTTCATTGGGGGCGCAACCTACAAGTTGAAGCCGCTGTCCTTTCCAGTTCCGACTTAGCGGAAATCTCGATACGTAACAATCCAGTCATAAGCCTCATGGGCTAGAACAAGAGCACAAACATGGAGATTTACTGCCTAGGTTGTTATTGTACAGTAGCTAGCTATTTAACTACTTGGGACGAACCTATACTGAACTAGATACAATAGGGGGTTATGGAGCAATGAGTGCCGCCGGTGCATGATGCATGCACCGGTGCCAAGGCTGTACCTTATCATATGGAGTTTGATATATGCGTCAGGAATGATGGAGCGCCTCCCGCGCTCCATCTTGGATCTATCCCTTGGTCGGCCCTGGAACCAGGCTCAGGGTCGAAGTTGCCGGTTAGATATGTGCACGAGTGATAGCGCGCCCACGCATGATGTGCTGTGCCGGCAGTAAATGCGTGCACATCCATGTACTAGGATGTGTCGGGAAATTGTTATGGCTTTGTTAGTGATGAATATGAATGTATAGCTCGGTTTTCCTATTCACAACAAAAACCTTGAGTAGTTTGCGACTACTAAGATTTTGACTCGCCATCAAGTCCGCTGGTCTGAATATCTCTCACAGTTCAACATGGTGATCCGCTTCCGCCCCGGAAAGCTCAGAGCAAAACCCGACGCGCTCACTAGACGTTGGGACATCTACCCAAAAGAGGAAAGTAGCGACTATGCCAGCATTAATCCACATAACTTCCGCCCAGTATTCTTGACTGAGCAGCTGGCATCGTCCCTGCATGCCACAGCATTGCAGTTTCCGCTACTCTGCACCTCAATCATTATGGACACCGAGTCTCTCCATTCCAACATCCGTTCTGCACTCAGTTCCGACCCCATCTCCGCAACCCACCTCGATAACCCAACCAGCCCTGGATGGTCCCTCGATTCCGACGGTTTTCTCTGGTACAAGTCCCGGATCTACGTTCCGGACATCAATGATCTACGACTTCACCTACTCCAGCAAAGCCACAATCATCCGCTCTCAGGACACCAAGGCCAGAACAAGACCCTTGACATCATCTGACGTACCTACACTTGGCCCCTCCTCCGCACGATGGTCCAAGACTACTGCATGTCATGGACCACCTGTATGCACGCCAAGCCTCAACGTCACAAACCCTCCGGCCTCCTGAAGCAACTTCCGATCCCAGAACAGCCCTGGAATTCGATATCCATGGACTTCATCGAGAAACTTCCTAAGTCATCCGGCTATGATACCATTCTAGTTATTGTTGACCGCCTCACAAAGCAGTCAATCTTTATTCCAACTTACGACACCATTACTTCCGCCCAGCTCGCACAGCTCTTTGTGCTCCACATCGTTTCCAAGCACGGAATCCCCTCCCATGTCACTTCCGACCATGGATCAGAATTCATGTCATCCTTTTTCCGCACACTCGGCAAGGCTCTCAACATGAAACTCCACTTCACTTCCGGTTATCATCCCAAAGGTGATGGACAAACGGAATGTACTAATCAGACCCTCGAGCAGTACCTCCGCGTCTATTGCAACTACCAACACAGCAATTGGTCCGACCTTCTTCCGCTTGCGGAATTTGCTTACAACAATGCGCCTTCTGCCACCACCTTAGGCGACAAAGTCTTTGTCAAAGCTGAAAACTTCCGCACCACTCGCCCCTCAAAGAAGCTCTCTGCAAAGTACCTTGGTCCTTACGAGATCATCGCTAAGGCTGGCAGTCGTTCTTTCACTCTCAGACTTCCTGAAAATATGCATGCATACATCCGGTATTCCATGTGTCTATGCTTGAACCCACAGTTCCGAATACCATTCCGAATCGAGAAAAACCTCCGCCTCCGCCAGTGATCATCAATGGAGAACCGGAATATGAGATTTCAGAAATTCTCAATTCCAAGCTCGACAAGCGATACCGTTGTCAACTCCAGTACCTAGTCAAGTGGGCAGGCTACGAGAACACAGACGAAGAGACTTCCTGGCTTTCCGCCACGGAACTCGACCACACCTCCGAACTTGTCTCAGATCTCCACAAGGCATACCCTGCCAAGCCTGGACCCCTTCTCACGCACTAAGTCCCTTCCGACACCTCCGCCGTTTCGTTTCCACTTTCACTCCTTGAATCACCAGTTAAAATCCGATTAATTTTCCACTACACTAATTCCGACATTTCAAGAAGCTATTCTACAAGTCACTTTGACCCCTAGTCATCCTCCATGGTGTTGTCACCAAATTCCACGCAGTCTTCCACCTCCACATCATCCACATTTCCATCCTGCCCATACGCCTCTGCAAACCTCTGCACGTCTTGCACCTCGCCCTCAGACACTTATGCCTCCACTTCCGAGTCCTCCCTCTCCTGCGTCCACCTCAGTTCCACGACGATTTGGTCGAGAAGGTGCTCGTACGCGCCAAGTCGATCTGCAACTGCCAGGTAGAATTGGTGTTGCATCTGAAACCCCTGGTCCCCTTGTCGGAGCAGCCCCCGGAGCAATCTGGCGATATCCGCAAGCGGATCCGCTGTCGGCTCCTCTCGCGTCGTCCCACTTCCGCTCGCTTCCGGCCTGTCTTGGACTCCCCTCGCTTTGGCAGCCCTGGACAAGGGTGTTGGGTGCATATGTGCACCAGGCTCCAAACCTAACATTTCTGTTGTTGTTTCTTTCGATTTCGACCTGAAACTATGCTGACATTCATTCTATGCCTTTCACAATTTTCTTTGATTTTTTCGAGGCTGTATTACTACTCCTTTTCATGTTCTGTCCCACCGACCCTTTGTGGGTGCTTGTGGACAAGTTTCCTTTTTGAGCTGCGGCTGTTCACTAACGTGTTACGTTCTATGGGCGCTTAGCACGGCACACCAGTGCCTCAAGGGCGCTTAAGTGCCGGAACTTCGTATATGCGAGTGAAACAAGCCCATGCGCAGCCTCCCCTCCTCAGTGTTGACTATCACTGAGGAGGTGAGTTTAATAGTGTATACCCGCTGTTCGCCCCATTCTCCAAACCACTATTCGCTGCTCGCGCATTTCGCCAGCAGGCACGCCATCAAATATGATCGATACCATTCGCCCGGCATGATGGTTCATCATTAACCCCATCATCTTCTTAATCCAACCCCATTGGGTGTTTGTATGGCCAAAGTGTGTTCGCAGGACGTCCCTTCCATAGGTTGTGTGGGATCAACCCAGTAGACGAAGAGTCCATGCAGGGTAGAACATTAAATAGTTTACTAATCTCCTGCAAGTCCCATCGTTCATATCTGGCATATAACTTCCTACTAGCCCAAACCGAGTTTCTACAAAGGGTTTCCGCACACCTGGGGCAGGTTTTTCCGAGCCCACTTCCGATGCTCCGGTCTTCCTCCGCTTGGCCGTCACGCAAGCTTTGAGCCCATTGACCATGCAAGCCCGTTTTCCATCCTTGCACCGGTTGCAAGCCGTGGCTTTTCCGGCCAGGTCCCACACGCATGGCAGGCTCTTCTCCAGGCAACCGTCGCAGCTAAGCTGTGAAGGGCCATCCTCTTCCGGAGCCGCCCTCTTGGCCCCTGCCTGGTGTGCCTCCTTCTGGTGCTGCTTTTCCTCCTGCGCCGCCCGCCATTCTGCCGTCTCCTTCCCCTTGCCCTTGTTCGTTGGCTTCGGGGTTTCTTCCAGCGACTCTTCCGATGGAGTTTCACTCCGCACGGATTCCTCATCCGCGTCCGCAGTTTTTTCCTGTTCCGATGGTCAACTCTACACTATCAAGAACAAAGAAGAACTTACCTTCATCAACAGGCGATTCTCCTCCACCTTTTCTGCGGTGGCCTTTTCCACAGCGGCTTCCTTCTCCACGAGTTCTTCCGCCACTTCTTCAGCCTCCTGCTCTTCGCGTTCGCACTTGATGCGCTCGAGCTCGCGTTTGCGGTCTTCACACTCACGTTCCAGGCGATCACGTTCCTCCTGGTCCTTGCGCTCCTCCTGGTCCTTGCGCTCCTCCTCCAGTCGCTCTTTCTCCTTCTGAGCCGCCTCCTTGGCCTCGCGTTTTTCCGCAAGTTCCTTCTCTGTGAGAACACTAGCGAAGTGTTCTTTCAGTTGGGCGCTGGTCATTTTGGAAAAGTCGACTGAGGAGCTCATGATGGATTAGGATCAACATGTTTGTTCTCCTGCCTTTCTTTTGAACTCCAACGTGTTTGTTCACAGGTCACGTGATCTGACCTGTGGTCTCACGGGGCTCGACCTTGAAGGGGAGATACTGTTACGACTGTTCTGCTCAGCCATCTCCACCACCTCCGCATATCCTCCGCATCACCTCCACACTACCTCCAACTCTATTCCGCAACATCCGCACCATCCACAACCCTCTACCTCGACCCCTTGTTCTTTCAGTACCCCTGGCCACATCCAGGTACCGGCCCCCGTACTCGACCCTGAACACAGCAAGATACCATTTCCGTACTTCCGTTTGTGCCAATGCCCATTGTACTTACTCGTCTTGTTCTTTGCCATTGTACTTACCCTACCCTGCACCCCCCTTGTCATCCCCTTGTTCCGCATCAGTTACTTGCCCTGTATGTCTATCCGATTCCCGCACTCTCTGGAATTTGCTTAGTACCATACTATTACCTGTTGCTTCTGCTCCTTGTATAAAACCCCTCATGTATGTCTCCATTTCTGCAATCAGATAATCCACTTCGATATTTGAATCTCTTCGCACTGTCTCCTGTTCTTAACACAGCGAGTTTTGCTAGTCTTGTCTCCCTCCGCTCTTGACCCTCTGTCCTCCGCCTCTTCCGCCTCTTCCGAACCTTTGTTCTCTGACCCTTGACCTTACTCTCGACTTCCGCCTTCTCCGACATCCGGAAGTTAAATCCGAAATACTTAGGACGGTAGTTAATCAGGGGCACAACACATAAGTTGAAGCCGTTGTCCTTTCCAGTTCCAGCCTCCGGGATTTCCGATACGTAACACTGATAGCTTACATGGCGGCCACCAAGAGGTTCCAGGCAACCTTCGGTGATGTCTCTCCTCTACCCAAATAACCTGTTTGAGTCACCCTGTCCTTGCAGACACAAGAGATACACATGCACACGTGAACACAGAACCACTGCTATTGCTGTTACGAAGCGAGACCGTATCAAAACTTGCTACCACATATGCCCCTACCCACTCCATACTCTGACCCTTGCCTCACACACCAACAAGAGCTGGACTCAACACAGCAAAGGATTCCAGAACATTGCCGCAACTGGTGGTCAAGGCCAACATGCAACACCAATCCCAATTCCTCTGTTATTCTTCATCTGCGGCGCTCCATCTTGTCGTGCCAGCCCACCTAGGCGGCGGAGCACTTACACAGCCAGACTCAACCAAGTGTTATCACCAAGCGGAGATGGAGCCTACCTCACAAGTCAGCACGGAGTGACAAACACCTCCGGGGGGGGTGGACCGGTGGGGGGCAGGGCTCATCACTGGGTCAGTCACTCGCCCGAGGCGCAGAAGGCCGGGAGTCCCAGGGAGTGAGGGGAAAGGCCCATGCCATTTCTTAGGTAGAACATGTGTAATGACCACCATAGGCTGTATGACCTGAGGTCAAATAAAATGATAATAATAAAAAAAGAAAAAAAAAAAGGGTGCAGTTGGAATAACCTTCAGCGAGATTTCTTCTGTACCTTTGCTGAGGACGGAGCGAACATGGAGGGACATATATGTAAACTCTGATGACTTGGGCAAGAACACAATGCCCATGGCCAAGTAATTACAGATGTCGATTTCTCCAATACATTGCTCACCTTTCTTTCAGATTCTTGCATTTATTACTGTGGTCAACACTGGCAGAGTCGCAATCTCATTGGAAGTCCTGATAGCCAGGATCCTGGATGAAGATCGAGCCTCACAAGCAGGATTGGCCTGCCAAACAGTGCTTAGAACACAGGATGACTCTGGTGCCACAAAAGGGAAATGCTGGAACTGCAGCAAAAAGGGCCATTATGGAAAATATTGCTGGGCCAAAGGGGGTGGCAAAGAAGGCCAGGCACCCACTTGGTACAAATCAAAGGATAATGACACTGCTAAGCAATCTGATGAACCTGAATTCGCATTCATAGCTGATAATTCCAAAGCACTAGTTTCATTATCAGCGTTGGAGTGGCTTGCAGACTCAGCAGCGAGCACACACATAGCCTGCTGCCACCAAGATTTTTTGACTTATATGGAAGACCCATCTGAAATTGAGGGGATTACCCCTGGCACCATTCTCAAAACACATGGATGAGGCACAGTGCCCATTGAATTCAAAATTGGCATGAAGAAATTATGGTGAAATTGAAGAATGTAAAATATGCACCTGAAGCACCCAATAACCTCATTAGCATAGGGTGCCTCATGGATCTCGGACACTCAGCCACATTCATGTCAATTGGTGTTCAATTCAAAGTGGCCAAATCTGGAATTATCTTTGGTGAAGGAAAGGAAATCAGGCAGATGTATTGAGTCAGGTGTGGAGGAGCAATTGTCAGGGGACACCCTGTTTTCCAGTTCCAACACCATGCCAAGTTCTGACTCCATTTCTGACTCCGCTTCCGCTTCCGTCTCCGACTCCGCTTGCAGAAATGGTTCCACTTTGGTGGGAACTTCCACCAGTTCTGTTTGCTTTGCCGACTCCACCCCACTTTCCAACTTCCGCTCTCAGAACAGTGTCAGAAGTCAAGCAACTCACGTAGTAGGTGGAATCAAGGGTTTATCAAGGGTCAGGGAGGTCATGAGGATGCAGGGTTGATGGCAAGTGCCGAGTGTTGTCCCTGGCTGCGGAGCATAGTATAATATGGGCTCACTGACATTGGGGGTCTGTAAGGACCCGGCCTTTGGCCAGTTACTTACTGGTACAACCTTTTTTCCGAGCCCAAGCCTTGTGATACTCGTTCCCAAGTACTGTGATTCTAAGCCTGAGCCCATGCCCGAGCCTTAGCTCATATCCGACCTTGATCCTATGCCCGAATCCCCTTAGTTACTTATCCCGTTCCATCACACATCATTTGTATATTGACCTCGCCCTGATTCCCCTGTATATGCTCGCCCCTGACCCATACTCTCGCCCATATATAAACCCCTTGTATGCATTCTTATTCTTCAGTCTGAAAATCAACTATTGTACCCTTTGGTCCTTAGCTAGTTTCGAAGTCTTCGCCTCTTAAGCCAAACCTCACCTCTTATTCGTTTACCTCCAAAGTTGGGACTCGTACATAGGGTCGGCGCAGCACATAAGCTGAAGCCAAGTCCCTCTCCGACCTCCCTATCAGAACCTCGCTCTGTAACCTCGGACATTACCTCAGGTTTCACCCCCGAGCTCAGTCAACTTTATGAAGGATTGTATCGTAACAGGGTCCTTAGACTTTTCTCTTTGGATTTCCCCTTGTCAGGTGAGAATCCCCTCTCTTGTATACTCTGTTCATTTAGGTCACAAAATCAAGGTTTTTGGATCAGATAATGGTTGAGAGTATGTCAACAAGCCATTTAACCCAAGGTGGGTGCTCGCAACTATTTATTATATGTAGATTCACCCATTTTATTCTCAGATTATAGAAAAGAAGAGGGTGAAAGTACATGGCAATCTTATTGTTGGGATATAAATTTTTTTTCTTTTGTCCCTCCCCAAGCGGTGGCTCTGCTGACAAGAACACCTCTTCTTATTTTTTCTACCCACATTTAATATACACTCTATCATTATAACTATTCATATTAATACTCCTTCTCATATATATTACAAATATCTAGACAAGAACTGGTACTTCATATTGTACTCTAATACTCTCTTATTATAACTATTCATACTAATACTCCTACTCATATCTATTAGAAGTTCTATCCAAGTATCTGTTATTCTATCTTGTAGTCTGATACTCTCTCATGTATATATATATCTCCGAGATGTTTAAATATATACAGAATATTCTAATAACATCTATTATTCTCCTTATAATACTACTATATATTCCTATATGTTGTTATTAATACTCTTATAATATATATTATATACTCATATATGCCATATCACATGACCATTTGATTATCCTCCCAAGAATGGATTATCAGGGAAATGACGGCACCATACTCACCTGCCCAAAATGGCATTGTGGAACAACTCAATAGAACACTATTGAAGCATGCCTGAGCCATGCTTTTTGCAAAGAACTAGTGTTGTTTACAGTTCAGCTTGAATCAATCCATACCAGTTCAGTTCCAATTCAGTTCATTGAGCTGAACTGGTATTTGAACTGAACCTGAAAACGGCATCCTCTCCATTCCTTAGATTGGTCTGAACCGGTTCAATACTATTATATATCTAAATGATTTATTTTTTAATTCTACTAATATTTGGCTACTTTAAGGTCATAATTATTTATTTTTGACATCTAACTAACTAAATAAAAGGGGAATGATGCCTGCAAGGGCCGGAGTCGTTGTGTGAGGTGAGCGATGTAAGAGAGCTACACTCTCTAGTTGGAGATTATAGGTTTTTCTTGTCTTTTAGTACGATGTCACATTGTGCCACCCATTGTTCTCAGAGTGTATAGTGGGTCCACTTAGATTAGTAATAGAGACTCCTCTTTCCCGCTCACTACCAGCTGCGTTAGTAGTTCTGCGCAGTTTGTCACCTCCAGCGAGGCTTCCCTCTCTACAGCGAACAGCGCAGCCTTATAAAGACCTCACTGTTGCAAGTCATGTGACCAGCAAATGTCACTGTTTCATTGACGCTGAAATGAATAATGTCATTTCATATTTTTGTTGCCAACATCGCATGTCTGTCCTGTGCAATGGACAGACTGTCGAGAGTATTAGTAGCTCCTTTCACACTTGCTCAAATTCTATCAACCAAGTCTTGTTTAGAAGCTATGAGCCTGTTACGATACAATCCGTCGTAAGGTTGACCGAGGTCGGGAGCGAAACCCGAGGTAAGGTCCAAGGTTGCGGGGTGAGGTTTGGATGGGGAAGTCGGAGAGGGACTTGGCTTCAGCTTATGTGCTGTGCCGACCCTACGCACGAGTCCCAACTTCGGAGGCAAACGAATAAGAGGCGAGGTTTGGCTTAAGAGGCGAGGCTTAGAAACTAACTAAGGATCGAAGGGATACAATAGTTGATTTTCAGACTGAGGAGTAGGAATGCATACAAGGGGGGTTATATACGAGTGAGGGTACGGGTCAGGGGCGAACATATTAGTGGAGGTCAAGGCGAGGTCAGGAGGCCAAGGTCAGGGCGAGGTAATATACGAATGATGCGTGATGGAGCGGAATCAGTAACTAAGGGGATACGGGCATGGGATCAAGGTCGGATATGAGCTCAAGCTCGGGCTCAGGCTCGGGCGCGGATAAGGATCATATGTACTCGGGCACGAATATCACAAGGCTCGCGCTCGGAAGAAGGTTTTACCGGTAAGTAACCGGCCAAAGGCCGGGTTCTTACAGTATCCCCTCCTTATGGCCGAGACCCTCGAGGCCGTAATATGAACAAGGTTCGCCTATCCTCGAATCTAGATCCTGGCCCAATGTTAAGTAGCCGGAAAGGCGAAGCTTAAATCGTAGCCGAGGTTAGATAAAAGGGTGGGTAGGAGGCAGTGAACCCAAGTGCCAACGAATATGGTGTGCCCGCAACCCCTCTTCAACTCAGCCGTCGACGAGAACAGCGCGAACAATGCGTTCGACCAGACATTGCTGTCTGAGGAGAACAGAGCCTCGGTGAGGTTATGCCTGAGGATCGACCCGAAGTTGGCACATTGCCAATTGATGAGACGGGGGCCATTGACATGCGGCAGCCATGGCAGGAAGGGCCGAATGGCAAAAAGGTGAGTCGTTGAGTAGTATCGTCTTTTGCTGTTCGCTGACTTGAGTAGTACAAGCGAATGCTCTTCGCTTACCACCCGACAGACTTGACCCTATATGGGTACAAGCTCGCTGACGGGGGTCCTCGAGCATGGCAGCTCGGGTGAAGCCTGAGGCGAGGTGCGCGCGCTGCGAAGAGCGTGACTATACGTGCCTTCGGGCCGTTAGTCTCGACTTCGGCGTCGCCGACGGGGCGCATGCGTATGGTGCCGGACGCAGTCCCTAGGCTGTAGTATAGCCCTAGGTCGTCGCAGCAAGGTGAACCCTGGAAAGGGCCAGGCTAGCACCGCGGGCAAGAAGCGGGCGAGGAGCGAGAACAGCGAGGATGGACCGAGGCCGAGGAAAGAGGCCAAAGTTCGGGACGAGGTTGAGGAGGACGACGACTCAAGCGACTGGGTCGAGCGGAACTTGGAGGCGAGGGTAGAGCGGATGGAAGCAAGGATGAGCGAGGAGAAGGGCAAGGAGACTGGGGGAGCGAGGCAGAGTGAGGGGAGAGAAGCTGAGGTAGAGGAAGCCGAGGTGGAGAAAGCCGAGGTGGAAGGTCGGGGGGTGAAGAAGGACAAGACGACGAAAAGGTCGGAGCGAAGTGCGGAGATGAGGGAGTTGATAGCGGCGGTGAGGGATGTGGGACAGAAGGTGGGCGAGGTTGGGGAGAGGGTGTGCGAGTTGTTGGGGGAGTTTAGAGCGGCGAATGACAGGATGAACAGGGCGGACATAGAGTTCATGAGGATAAGGAGGCGGAGGAACTACTTGAGATGTCTGCAGGACGCGAGAGATTTGGCGGAGTATGGGGGATATGGGGGTCTAGTGGAGCGAAGTAGTAGTAGTAATGGGAGGAGTCGGCGAAGTAGCGAGGAGAGCGAGGAAGAGGATGCGAGGATGGTGGAGTAATCTACTAATGGAAATAATGGAATCTTTTCTGGTGTTTTATTGATTTTGTGATTCGATTGCGAGGATTTTTGTTATCTAACTACTGGGGTCATGGGGGTTAAACAGGGAATGGTCATAGAGCAGTCAAAGGTCCTGGCTTGGCCGGGTAAGATTCGTGGAAGTCAGTGACCAGCTCCGAGGCATGATCAAGCTCGGAAGCGAGGATCCACGAGGTTTCTTCGTCGGTACCTTCGTAACCAGTCCACCTAACAAGATAGAGTAACTTGCAGCTTTTGCGTCGATTATCGATCTTCGAGTCGAGGATTTCGGAAACCTCGAACTCGGGTTCGCCGTCGATAACGACTGGGGGCGGAGGCGGCTGAACTTGGTTCGGGATGGTGTTGGGCGAGGCTGGTTCGAGCATAGATACGTGGAATACTGGATGGACTGAATGCATGTGTTCTGGAAGTCGAAGGGTGAAGAGTGGTACCCGCTCGGGAAATGATCTCAAAAGGACCCAAGAACTTCTCGGCGAGCTTCTTGGTAGGCCGAGTCATCTGAAATACTGTGCCTTTACAAAGGCGAGGGATCCTACTTGGAAATCAGGAGCGGGCTTGCGGCGAACATCGGCCGAGGCTTGGTAGGTCTTCTGAGCCTCGAGGATGGTGCGGCAAAGTTCTTGGTGAAGCTCGTCCAGGTCAACCACGAAGTCTCGAGCTCGTGCCGAGGTGAGATCGCACTCGGGGTGAACTGCGAGGTTCGGATGGTAACCCTTATTAGCAAATAATGGGGAGATGCCGGTGGTTGCGCTAGGCGCGTTGTTGTAGGCGAACTCGGCTAGGGGAAGGAGCGAAGCCCAATTGGACTGCTGATAGTTGCAATATATCCTGAGGTACTGTTCCAAGGTCTGGTTAGCACGCTCGGTTTGACCGTCACCCTCGGGATATATCCCGAGGTGAAATGCAACCGCATGTCCAAGGCCTTCCCTAGGGAACACCAGAAGTGCGAGACAAACTCGGAACCCCTGTCCGAGGTGACGTGTGAGGGGACTCCATGCTTGGAAAAGACATGAAGGACGAAGAGATGAGCGAGCTCTTGCGAGGTTATCTTGTCTGTGGTTGGAATGAAGATAACCTGCTTAGTGAAGCGGTCAACAATCACTAGGATGGAGGTGAACTCGGATGAAGGGGGAAGCTGCTCAATGAAATCCATAGAGATGGAATTCCAAGGCTTCTCGGGAACGGGAGTTGTTTGAGGAGACCATAGGGCTTGTGACGTTGCGGCTTGCTTCGCATACAAGTGGTGCAAGTCTTGCAATACTCTTTGACAAAGGATCTAATCCCTGGCCAAGTGTAATCTCGTCGGATCAACTCCAAGGTCTTGTTGACCCCAAGTGTCCCGAGAGAATGTGGTCGTGCTTGTATTGCAGGATGCGAAGTCGAAGGTCTTGGGCCGCTGGAACATAGGTTCGGTTGTCAAGCTTGAGAAACCCTCGGGGTCTGTGGTCCACCTCGGGTCATTAACCAAGCCGAGGTGCGACTTGGCTATGGGGTCCGAGGGGAGGTTTGCTAGTATGTCAGCTCGGATCTGCTCGGTATCAAGCAGTGAAGAGGCTCGGAGTACGACGGGAGCAGGTTAGTAGCTCTAAGGGACGATACCAGCTGGTGTTGGTAAACACTGGCCGTAGGTTCTGTGGGTTTATGGTGGCATAGTCGCTATTCCCCTCTTTAAGGTAGACGTCCCATCGTCTAGTGAGAGAGTCAGGCTTTGTTCCGAGGCGACCAGGTCGGAAGCGTATGGCGAGGTTGAACTGGGAAAGGTATTCTGACCACCGAGCTTGTTGACAGGTCAAGAGCTTCGTAGTTGAGAAGTATTCGAGGTTCTTGTGATCAGTGATGACGTCGACGGGTCGCCAGAGCCCTCGAGGTAGTGTCGCCAGCGTTGAAACACTTCAAAAATGGCTAGGAGCTCCTTGTCGTGAACATCGTAGTTGAGCTTGGTAGAGGTGAATGTGCGGGAGTGGAAAGCGACGGGATGAAGTTGCCTTCCGAGGTTCACAACGATAAGATTGCCGCTAAGGCATAATCTGAAGCATCAGTCTCTACGATTAGTGGAAGGTCAGGAATCCAGTGGGTAAGGATAGGAGTGGTAGTGAACGCCTTCTTCAGCAAGTTGAAGGCCTGCTGACAATCCTCAGAAAAGTTCCAAGGGGTACCCTTGCGGGTGAGTCGGGTGAGAGGAATGGTGATGTCGGAGTAGTTGTGAATGAAACGTCGGTAGAAGTTGGCGAAACCGAGGAAGGACTGGATGTCGCGAACTTTGCGAGGTTCAGGCCAGTCTTGAATGACCTTTACCTTGTCGTCCACCATAGTGAGGCCCTCGCGAGAGAGTATGTAGCCGAGGAATTCAACCGAGTCGCGATGAAACTCGCATTTATCTTCTTTGGCGAAGAGGTTGTTGAGTCGCAGTCGTCGCAAGACTTCCTTGACATGTTCAACATGTTTGGAGGGGTCACTGGAGTATATTAGAATGTCATCCAAGTATACCACCACACAAACGTCCAAAAGGTCGGCGAAAATCTCGTTCATGAATCTCTGGAAGGCAGCAGGGCCGTTAGTGAGACCAAATGGCATAAGCAACCATTCAAAAGACCCATAGCGAGTCCTGAAGGCGGTCTTCCATTCGTCACCCTTGGCCACCCGTACGAGGTGGTAAGCGTGACGAAGGTCAATCTTCGTATAGATGCGAGCATTCTTTGGAGCATCAAGTAAGTCAGCAATCAATGGCAATGGATACCGATCTTTTTTCGAGATCTTGTTTAAACCGCGGAAGTCGACACACAACCGAAGGGAGCCATCTTTTTTGCGAACAAACAATACCGGTGCACCATGAGGCAAGCGTGAAGGTCGGATGAAACCGATGTTCAAGTGCTCGTCGATGAACTCGCGAAGTCCTTTGAGTTCGGAAGCTGAGAGAGAGTAGATGGGACCGATAGGTGGTGAGGTCCCTTCTTCGAGGTTGATTTTGATATCGTGGGGTTGGTTGGGAGCTAGAGTGTCAGCGCCTGCTTTGCTGAACACATCTGCAAATTCATGATATACTTCGGGAACATGTTTCTTAACGTTCTCAGAAAGCTCGGAAGAACTTTCTCCCGATGTTGCCCCTCTGGCGAGGAGCTCAGGCGAAGCCAGATTGAGCTGAAACACTTCGGACCCTTCCAATCTAGACGCGCGCATGAAAGCGGGTGCATTGATTAGGGAAACAAGCGGTGCTTGCAACTTCGGAGGTGAGTTCTCAGGCGAGGTCGTAGGCGGGGGCGAAGATGCTGTAGGCGAAGTCGAAGTCGTAGCTGAGGCTGAGCGGGCTGACGTCGCCGTGGTCGCTGGAGTCGTTGTTAGGTCGATGGTTTTGAAAGTAATACTGCCCAATACCCAGTCAATCGATGGATTGTAGCGGGTGAGCCAGTTATGGCCAAGTACCACTGAGCAACTCGAGTCGAGCGAGGTTATGTAGAAGGTAACCCATTGTTGTTCGCCAGTCGGAAAGCAAATGCAGAGGTCTAGAGCTTGGGTAATGGTAGTGTTAGTACTACCGTCAAATAGTTTCAAGGGTATAGGAGAGACAGGATAAACAGGCATAGAGTACTTCTTGACAAATCTGGATTCAATAAAACAATCTGAGGACCCACAGTCAATTAATGCAACAAAAGCGACGTTGGGGAGCGAAGGCAAGGTTAATTCTACATTAAGGGAATCTTTGGACAATGAATGAGAAGCGGCGCTGAGTCTGAGCACACGGGTGAGGTTACCGCAATCCTCGGATCGTGTGGTTCCGAGGTTGCTACCTATTCTTTCACCTCCGTAATGGAGGCCGAAGTCCCCTCGTTAGGGGTCTTCGCTGCCCGACCTTTAGAACCGCTACCGCTGGTAGACTTGTTCTTCGGGCAGTCCTTGACGATGTGGCCTTTGGTGCTGCAAAGCAGACAAAGGCCCTTGTCGACCCGACGTTGGCGCTCCTCGGGAAGGAGTTTGCCATCCTTCCTGAGCTTGCTCGCAGTGGATGCCACGTACGGTGCAGAGGGACCGTGGGTGGAGGCGGTGCACGTATGGTGCAGGTACACCGTATGTAGGCGCGGCGTACCATGAACATGCACCGCCGTACGTGGAGGTCACGGACGGCAGTGCGTATGCACCATATGTGCACCGCATGTGCACCGTATGTGCACCATATGTGCAGGCCCCGATCCACGATGCGGAGCTGGGCCGGTGGATGTGGATGGTGTGCGCACCCAAATGCGCGTGTATGTTACTACATGAGAGTATTTACAGCCGGCGGTACGGTCTAAATACAACCGGTGTCGGCCTACTATCTGGCAAAAAGGATGCGTGACTATCTAGTTTATAATATTTCTGTGGATCCGGGTTACCCACGGGTTTTTGCATAAAACATAAACTCGATACTCGGATCTGCACGAGTATCCCGGCCCGGGTACCCATTACTCATAGGATCCGACCCGTGAGTATTCCCATGGATCAACTCGTGAGTACTCACAAGTTGATCCGGACTCGTGTTCAGCCTTAAACCGCGAGCAATAGTGACAAAAGCGAGCTGCTCTTCAAGTCCTTCTTTCCATCCCAAGGGGTTCGGCACCCACACGATGCAGGCCGGTACCTGGCACCGGCATTTGAGTTCATCCCAATACCTGACCAACAAATACGGAGGGTGATAGAGAAAATGAGCCCCTACAAAGTGACAGGGCTGTCAGGCCTATCGAACGCCGTGCTAACACACTGCGTGGACATACTAACCCCCTACCTGGGCAGTATATACAGGGCAATTTTTCAGTTCAACACCTATCCACAGAAGTGGAGAACTACGACAATCGCGGCACTCAGAAAGCCAGGAAAGACGGACTACTCTGTAGCAAAAGCTTATTTCCCGATCACGTTAATGAAAACACTGGCGAAGCCCCTCTCAGGCTGTGTGGCGGAGGCACTCTCTTATCATGCTGAGTCCCATCACCTCCTACCAGACACTAATTTTGGGGGAAGGCCGGGGCGAAGCACCACAGACGCACTCCACCTTGCCGTGGACTTCATCAAGGAACGATGGAGAAAAGGGGAGGTCATCTCGGCATTGTTCCTAGACGTCAAGGGAGCGTTCCCGAGCGTTGCCGTTGACATGCTAATACACAACATGAGAATGAAAGGTATACCCCCTCAATACACCGACTGGGTCAGAAATAGGCTCCAGGGGCGGCAGACCTGCATACAATTCGACAATTTCCTGTCAGACCTGCTAGACATCGACAACGGGTGTGATCAGGGGGACCTGGTCTCCGTCATCCTCTATCATTTCTACAATGCAGGCTTAATAGAAGTTGCGTGAAAAGAGCAAGGGGAGCTCGCGCCGGCATTCATCGATGATGTGACTTCTTGGCAGCGGGAGCCACGTTCCAACAAACTCACGCCAAACTCTCTAGCATGATGAACAGGGAAGGGGGAGCATACGACTGGTCACACTCCTACAATTCGCAGTTTGAGCTGGAGAAACTGAAGGTGGTAGACTTCACCAGGAGACAAGAGAAGGACCCCACCCGCACAGGCAAGACCCCGCCAGAGTGCAGACAGCCCATAGACATCAATGGCACCATTATCACCCCAACCCCTTCCCACAAACTGCTGGGAGTTATCCTTGATCAGGAATTGCGATTCAAGGAGCAGGCCACTCATGCAGCCACCAAAGGGACGGACTGGATTATGCAGTTTCGGCGGCTGTCAAAACCAACGCAAGGGATGTCATACCACAATATGCGACATCTGTATCTCAGCATCACTGTACCCAAAATGCTCTATGCCGCAGATGTATGGTACACACCGGTCAGGAAGAAAAGGGGTGACAAAGAAGCTAAGGGATCAGTAGGAGCAACAAAGAAGATAGCGCGGGTCCAAAGAATGGCAGCGATCCACATAACAGGGGCCCTGCGCTCCACCGCTACTGACATGTTAGACGCACACACTGACCTACTCCCTGCCTGCCTTAGACTGAACAAACATACTTTCAATGCGGTGCTCCGCCTGATCTCCCTGCCACCCAATCATCCATTACACCGACGAGTATGACACGTGGCCAGATACGTGAAGAAGCACAAATCACCACTCCATGAGCTACTCTGCCCGCACGGCCTGCAACCAGGCACGGTCAAAGTCATCCGGCCGACACGGCATGCACCGACATGGCATCTCCCCATGTGCACCATGGTATCACAGAATGACAAGGATGCCATCAAGCATGACAGGGATAACACTAGTATGTTCAAACTATACGCTGACTGATCTAGCCTCGAAGGAGGAGTCGGAGCTGCCGCGGTACTGTACATCAATGGCATGAGACGCAGATCCCTACAGTGCCACCTAGGACCCGACACCCAGCACACAGTCTATGAAGCTGAGCTAGTAGGCCTTATACTGGCAGCAGCAATCATACAGGAGCACACCTTCATTGAGGATGCCGCAATAGCAATCGACAACCAAGCGGCAGTCAAGGCACTCAGCAGCATCAAAAGCGCTCCAGGACATCCCCTGGTTGATTACTTCCTCTCACAGATGACAGAGATAGCGCGAAAGAACCAGAACGCACCGCTAGAAGTATACTGGATACCAGGCCATGAAGGAATAGTAGGCAACGAAGCGGCCGATCAAATGGCCAAGCAAGCGGTGCAAGGGTGCAGCAGCCCAGCCCCATCCCTCCCCCATGTGCTGCAAACACCGCTACCAGCCAGCAAGTCAGCGCTCAAAGCAGAGCACAACAAGAAACTGAAACACGAGGCCCAGCTCCTATTCACCGACTCACCCAGGTTCGCCAAGTTCCACGCGATTGACCTCAAAGCGCCCTCCGCAGACTACCGCAAGATAGCGGCGACACTACCAAGGTGGCAGTCCAGCATACTGATACAACTTAGGACAGCACATGCACAGCTGTAACGGCACCTGTACAACATGGGGCTAGTAGGAACCCCATTGTGCCCATCATGCAATCGGAAGGAGGAAACAGTCCACCACTTCCTCCTCTCCTGCCTCACACATGCCGACCTGCGACAGCCACTCATCAATGCGCTGAGACAAGACACATTAAACCTATCCAAGCTCCTATCTGACCCAGTCTGCATCGACCACATGCTGAATTACGTCGACGCCACCAAGCGATTCCATCCCAATCCCCCCCCCGTCCAATGCGCCGTTACTGACCCCCTCCCTGACACAGATCCCACAACCTGACAACTGTGACATCCCACTAATGATATTCATTCAACAGGTTCCATCCGAAACGATCAACAAACACACTCCGCACACCATTCACTCTACCCACCGACCACATGTCCCATCCCGAACCTTACCACTGTTAGCAACTAGGGGCTATGGCAGGGAAGGTTCGGTAGAGTTCTTAGAAAGCTAGAATCAAATACACTACATGATTTTCAGTCAACATGCTATGTAAATATGAAAGATACTACTCGCCTCTCTCAGTGAATTTATTGTCACTGAGAGAGGAGTACTATCCTGTCTCAGAAGGCATATACGTGCACCCGGCCCTTTAGCACCCGTGGGCTCGCGCGTCGAAGTCATTTCAAACTCCGCTGGGTGCAGCCACCTGTGAAAATAGAAATAACAAAGTGAAATGGAGAGATAAGGAGTGACTGGAAAATTTCGAAAATAACCAGAGAAGTGAATGCATGGTACAAGAACAATGTGAGAAGAAATTGAAACACCATACAATAAATCGAATATATTATGCTTGATTTTGGTGCAGGAGCATAAATGCACCCAACATTCTTCAACACATGCAGCATCTACTTCGCAATTGTCGGAGACCTCTTTCCGAACGACCAGGCTCGGATTCACTGGGCATTGTCCTTTTTCAAGTCGGATCGCGCAGCCCGTTTTGCAAACAAGGTGATCCGACATGAAGCAAAGGGCAAGGGGAACTACTTCCGGGACTGGGACGCCTTCGAGAAAACATTTTCCAACCAGTTCTGCCCGAAAAATGAGCAGCTCACAGCCCTTATGAAGCTCGAGGGCACCAGCCCGTACCAGGCCAAGGATCCGGTCGATGACTACATTGACCGCTTCCAGGAGCTCATCGACCTTGCGGAGTATGATGACGACAAGACGATTGTCATCAAATTCTGACGAGGGCTTGATCCGACACTCCAGAACCAAGTTGCGCTGCTTGGGGATGGAGCTCCGGATTTCGATGACCTGGAAGGGTGGTACCAAGATACGCGGAGGGTGTCCCGAAACAGGGAAGCAAACGAGGCCTTTGTGGAGACAAACCGGAACATGACACGCAGTTCCGCTCATCCTACTCCACCCGTGCCAAAACCTGGAAGTGCATTCATTCCCACATGGAAAATATTTCCGATGGTTGTTCCGCCTGCTCCTATTAGGAACCCTTGCCCCCCTCCCTCGAAGAGTGGCCCTGCCCCGATGGATGTTGACCGCATACGCGGAAAAGGCCACGGAACCATCACCTGCCAATTCCAATGAAAACGCAAGAAAGGAAGAGACTCAAAGGATGATCGACTTAAAGTACTTGAAGTGGTACAGATGTCAAAATTCTTTGTATTTCACTCGTACGTGATGTGGTATTTATCTCATTGTGGGTAGGGGTCTGGACGCAGTCGATTACATGACAGGAGACATAAGTCATATGTGCAGCAGCTGCATATATGCTGCCAGCATCGAATACCCATGCTGTGACTTGCCAGACTTGATTCAATCTCAAGGTGAGAGGTTGCATGCTCAAATTGTATGTCGCAATGAATGAGGCATAGAGGTGGGTATTGTCATATAGGAATGATGGATGCGGCATGTGTGTGTCAGAGGGAAGATGTCGTGAGAGGGGATCAGTGTGCACGAGTCCCAACTTCAGAGGCAAACGAATAAGAGGCGAGGTTTGGCTTAAGAGGCGAGGCTTAGAAACTAACTAAGGATCGAAGGGATACGATAGTTGATTTTCAGACTGAGGAGTAGGAATGCATACAAGGGGGGTTATATACAAGCGAGGGTACGGGTCAGGGGCGAACATATTAGTGGAGGTCAGGGCGAGGTCAGGAGGCCAAGGTCAGGGCGAGGTAATATACGAATGATGCGTGATGGAGCGGAATCAGTAACTAAGGGGATACGGGCATGGGATCAAGGTCGGATATGAGCTCAAGCTCGGGCTCAGGCTCGGGCGCGTATAAGGATCATATGTACTCGGCACAAATATCACAAGGCTCGGGCTCGGAAGAAGGTTTTACCGGTAAGTAACCGGCCAAACGCCGGGTTCTTACAGAGCCTGAAGATACTCAGAAAAATGTCCAAACCCTGATACCTCCATTGTACATACAGGAGGTCGTGACGCTTTCCTAGCTGTTGGTGTGGCATGTGCACGGTGGCACAGACAACAATAATATGTTCAAACAACCAGAAGATTTTTTTTTTTCTCGCTGTGATAAGCCAGGAAGGAATTCCAAGGCTTCTCAGGAATGTGGAGTTGTTTAAGGAGACTGTAAGGCTTGTGACGTTGTGGCTTGCTCCACATACAAGTGGTGCACATCTTGCAATACTCCTTGACAAAGGATCTAATACCTGGCCAAGTGTAGTCTCACCAGATCAGCTCCAAGGTCTTGTTGACCCCAAAGTGTCCTGAGAGGAGGTGGTCATGCTTGTACTGAAGAATGTGAAATCGGAGGTCTTGAGCCATGGGAACATAAGTTTGGTTGTCAAGCTTGAGAAAGCCCTCATTATCTGTGGTCCATCTTGGGTCATTAGCCAAGCCAAGGTGTGACTTGGCTATGGGTCTGAGGCAAGGTTAGCGAGGATGTCAAAAGAGAGTAGATAGGACCAATAGGTGGGGAGGTCCCTTCTTCAAGGTTGATCTTGATGTCATGGGGTGGGTGTGGAGCTAGAGTGTCAGCGCAAGCTTTGCTGAACACATCTGCAAACTCATGGTATACTTTGGGGACATGCTTTTTAACGTCCTCAGAAAGCTTGGGTGAGCTATCTCCCAATGTCACTCCTCTGGCAAAGAGCTCAGGGGAAGTGAGGTCAAGTTGAAATACTTCAGTTCCTTCCAATCTAGCTGCATGCATAAATGCAGGAGCATTGATCAGGGAAACAAGGGGTGCCTCTAACTTCAGAGGCGAGGTCAGAGGTGGTGAAAATGCTATGTGCGAGGTTGTGGTCGTAGCCAAGGCTGAGCAAGCCGAGGTCGGCATAGTCACAGGAGTCAAAGTCAAGTTGATGGTCTTGAAAGTAATACTGCCCAACACCAAGTCAATTGACGGATTGCAGTGGGTGAGCCAGTTGTGGCCAAGTACCACCGAGCAACTGGAGTCAAGCAAGGTTACATAGAAGGTAACCCATTGTTGTTTGCCAGTTGGAAAACTGATACAGAGGTCTAGAACTTGGGTAATGGTAGTGTTAGTGCTACCA
This sequence comes from Gautieria morchelliformis, assembly GCA_015179125.1. NCBI lineage: Eukaryota > Fungi > Basidiomycota > Agaricomycetes > Gomphales > Gomphaceae > Gautieria > Gautieria morchelliformis. The sequence goes on along the minus strand of WHVA01000164.1, from coordinate 133,090 downwards.
TCAATTGGTTTCAGGGGTATGGGAGACAGTATCAGTAGGCATAGAATATTTCTGAACTTGGATTCAATAAAACAGTCAGAAGACCCGCAGTCAACTAATGCAACAAAAGAGACGTTGGGAAGCAAAGGAGAGGTCAGATGTACTTCAAGCGAATCTTTGGACAATGAATGAGAAGCAGTACTGAGTCTGAGCACACGAGTGAGGTTACCGCAATCCTCAGATCATGTGGTTCTGAGGTTGCTACCTATTTTTTCACCTCCATAATGGAGGCCAAAGTTCCCTTGTTAGAGGTCTTCATTGCCTGACCTTTGGGGCCATTACCGCTAGCGTTCCTATTAGTGGCCTTGGGGCAGTCCTTGACTATGTGGCCTTTGGAACTGCAAAGCAGGCAAAGGCCTTGGTCAACCTGACATTGATGTTCTTGGGAAGGAGTTTGCCATCTTTCCCGAGTTTGCTCAAGATGTCGCGCTGGCTCTTGTTGTTGGACAAGGTGTTGTTGTTGGAGTCCTTGCCATTGTTGTTAGTGGTCTTATTGCAGTTCTTGTTGTTATTTGAACCATTGGAAGACTGGTTATTGTTGGTGGCATCATTGGATGGATTAGTGGAGCAAGCAGGCTGGGGCTTACAACCATTAGCCATTGCATTGTATTCCTTACACTCCCAATAATGGCTGTCACATTCCAATGCAAAGTTGCAAAATTCAGCGAGGCTATGGAACCTTGGGAGGTGAAGAAGGTCATCCTTGATTCATTTAGCCAGGCCTTTGTAGCTGAAGTGGTGGAGTGCAGCATCATTCCACTGAGTCCGAGTTGAAGCTCAGGAGAACTCTATGAAGAAATGAGCTGCTCTGTGGTGTTCTTTCATGACAATTTTCTCCAGGTCGATATTGGCTTGGATAGCATTATTGTAGGACCAAAGTTAAGTTCAAGTCCCCCCTTAAACTGTCTCAATCCCTAAGCCAATCAGGCTCAGGGTGGACTTCGCTGAGGATCGCTGGCTTGAAGTGCTGGAGAGCTGAGTGTCATGACACGTTTATTTCCCATACTCAGATGCTCTGTTCTCCCATTCCCCACTCCACCTCCGTGTTTGTTCCGATCACCCTTGCCGTGTTTGGCGACTGATCTTCGCTGTTCGCGCCATTTACCATAGCCACACTGTCAAAGCACGATCAACGTCTTTGGACTGACTTGGTAGTCATCACTGGGCCTATCACCTCCTCCGCTCAACCCTCTTTCGATGGTGTTCCCATGATCAGATTGTCATGACTTGTGTATTTCCTGCACCTTGTTATCCCCATTTCCCCTTTCGCCACTCCTCCCCCGTGTTCGCTCGGCTTTGCCCTCCACCTCGACCACTCCTGCCCTATGTTGTCTCCGTTCGCCCTTCCTCGCATTTCGCTGAACAGCCATTCGCTGCTCGCATCATTCGCCAGCAGGCACACCATCAAAAATACGATCGACGTCCCTACCCGGCATGATGGCTCATCAGTAGCTCCATCAGCTTCTCGATCCAACCCCCTTTTGGTGTTCATATGAACAGGGTGCGTTCGCGGGACGTCCTACCTGTAGGTCATGTGGGATCAACCCAGTAGATGATGAACCCGTGCAGGGCGGTGTATATGTGGGCCCCAAGGCATGATTTCGTACATAGGTGCCTTCGCCACCTTTACTCTCCGTCGTTTTATGTTTTCCCTCTTCTCTCACTCTATTGTATGTTTATTTCATCTATCTTGTATCACGACTGCGCATCCCTATCCAACCCTGACTCATGATGGCCTCTTTCCTATTCGCTGATGCCTTATGAGCATTCGATATAAGTAGTTTGCATTCGCATGTATATTCCCCAGTTCAATTGTCATATGTCATCCATCTTGTGAAAACTTGGCCTCGCTGTGGTCATCATCTTGAGCCTTCTCTTGGAGATTTCTATCTTCGACCAGCAGAGGACTTAGGCATTACTGGTGAGTTCTCATACTTCATCTTCGTTACCTTAGCCTTCGAACTATTTTCTGTGCTGTCGGCGAAGGGATTGTCACTACTTAGACAGCCCTTCTGTGACACCTTGCACGTTACATCGTCAAGTGCCATGGGCCATTTCCCTACGACTGTAGATAGGGCAAGCTCTGTTCGGGCAACCCTCTTATCTTGTGAACATTCATTGGTTCACCTATTTGCCGAACGGCATACTTATTCGCACAAGTTATTCGGGCATTCGCTGTGTTCACTAATACACAATATTAACGCCTAAAAACCAATCTTGACACTGAGCCACATAAGTGTCATGACCTGTCTATTTCCCTTACCCGGCTGCCTCTACGTTCCCCCTTGTCACTCCCTAGCATCTTCGCTAGAGTTCGCCTCACCCTCCAACCACTCTTCCTCTACGTCCACTCCATTCGCTGTTCGCCCCATTCTCCAAACTGCTATTCACTGCTCACACATTTCACCAGCAGGCACGCCATCAAATACAATCGATACCATTTACCCAGCATGATGGTTCATCACTAGCCCCATCATCTTCTCGATTCAACCTCCTTTAGGTGTTCATATGGTAGGGATGCATTTGCGGGGCGTCCTACCCGTAGGTCGTGTGGGATCAACCCAACAAATGAAGAGTCCGTGCAGGAGGTGTATATGCGGGTCCCAAGACATGATTTCATACATAGGTGCCTTCGCCACCTTTACTCTCTGTTGTTTCATGTTCTCCCTCTTCTCTCACTCTATTGTATGTTTATTTCATCTATGTTGTATCATGACTGCGCACCCCTATCCAACCCTAACTCGTGACAGCCTCTTTCCTATTCGCTGATACCTTACGAGCATTCAATATAAGTAGATCACATTCGCATGTATATTCCCCAGTTCAATTATCATATGTCGTCCATCTTGTGCAAACTTGACCTCGCTGTGATCATCCTCTTGAGCCTTCTCCTGGAGATTTATATCTTAGACCAGAAGAGGACTTAGGCATCACTGGTGAGTTCTCATACTTCATCTTCGTTACCTTAGCCTTCGAACTATTTTCTATGCTGTCGGCGAAGGGCTCCAAAGGAGCACCTTCACTGGCGAAGGGATTGTCGCTACTTCCGTAACACCTTGCACGTTACATCGTCAAGTGCCATGGGCTATTTCGCTACGACTGTAGATAGGGCAAGCTCCGTTCGGGCAGACCTCTTATCCTGTGAACATTTGTTGGTTCACCTATTCGCCAATCGGCATACTTATTCGCACAAGTCATTCGGGCATTCACTGTGTTCACTAATACACAATATTAACGCCTAAAAACCAATCTTGACAATAAGTATGAGATAGCATACTGTACCTTCGACACCCCTGTCTTGAAGGCACTGAAGTTGAGTACGCATTAGAGGAAGAAGGTTCAAAGCTTGGCCTGATCAGTATCATCATAAGTGTCTGGTTCCTTGACCTTGGCTCAGAAAACTCAATGCATGAGCTCATTATCATTGTTAGGTATCACAAATCCCAGAAGTCAGAACTACAAAGGACAGCAGCTTCAACTTATGTGTTGCACCCCCAATGAACTATCATCCTAGATATTTTGGATCGGAAGTCGGAAGTCAGGAAGTAAGCATCAAAGCAAGTCAAAGGTCGGAAACTAAGTTGGAAGGCGGAAGGCGGAGAGACAGAGGTCCTGCAATACTCACTGTGCTAAGAACAGGAGATAGAGTGAAGGGAATCATGTATTGAAGGTGATTATCTGATTGCAGAATTGAGAGCATACATGAGAGGATTTTTATGCAAAAAACTGGGGCAACATGTAATGTTGTACTACTAAGCATGTTCCGAAGGAAGCGGAAGTTGGATATGATATACGGGGTAAGTAACTAATCAGATACAAAGAACTACAAGGGGGGGTGCAGGGTAGAGTCAAGAACAATGGGCAAAAGAACAAGGGGACAGAAAGCATATTTGACAAGACGGATCAATGGGACTCCAGAGGGGATGGACTTATGGTCTTGCTGTGCTGCGAGTCAAGTCCAGAGGGTCCAAGTAATAGAGTCAAATGGAGAAAGGATATAACAAGGGGCAGGAATATTGGAAGTATTGGGATGTTGGAAATGAAGTGGAACTGAGGGTTGGAAATTGGAATAGTATGGTCATAACAATTGTTGAGGTCACTGAGGTCATTGAGTGGTGGGTTTGGAAGGTCATCATCATGATCAGAGCCTCTGAAGCCATCACCTGGATTGCCTGAGGGGACACCGGGGTTAGCCCTACCTTTGCCTTGTTACTAGGCTCGGATGGGTCTTCAAGGGGTATGCCTGTTGATGGTGGTGAATCATTGGGAACCTTGGAGAAGTGATGTTGTTCTGAGATACCCCATAGGGTGCGGGAGCAAGTGATCATAGACATAGTGAAAAAAAGGGATACGTCAGGTGTGAACAGTCTGAAAATACTGTTACAACATGATCCTTCAGAGGGAGGCTGACTGAGCTTGGGGGTGAAACCCAAGGTAAGTGTCATGGCCCATTTATTCCCGTATCCAGTTACACCTATTTTCCCTTTCATCACCCCACCTCTATGTTCACTCCATTCACTCTTTGCTGAATTCACTGAACGGTTATTCGCTACTCGCATCGTTCGCCAGTAGGCATGGCATCAAACATGATCAACATCCTTTACCTGGCATGATGGTTCATCACTGGCCCCATCACACCGATTCAACCCCCTTTGGGTGTTCCTATGGCCAGAATGCATTCACGGGACATCCTACCCATAGATCATGCAGGATCAATCCAGCAGACCAAGAGGCTGTGCAGGGTGACATGTATGCAGGTCTCAATGTGTGTTTTCTTACATAGGTGCCTTTGTTCTCTCCACCCCTCCCTTGTTTCATGTTCGCACTCCTCCCTTCCTCTATTGCATATATGTTTCATCTATTTGTATCCTGACTGCACACCCCTATCCAACCCTAGCTCATAACGGCCTCTTTCCCATTTGCTGATAACATATGAACATTTGGTATAAGTAGTTTACATTCGCATGTATATTCCCCAGTTCAATTATCATACGTCTATCTTGTGCAAAAACTTGACCTCACTGTGATCATCATCTTGAGCCCTCTTCTATAGACTCCTATCTTAGACCAGAGGAGGACTTAAGCACTACTGGGGAGTTTCTGTACTTCACCTTCATTACCTTAGCCTTCATATTATCATCGGTGCTGTCAGCAAAGGGCTCCAAAGGAGCACCTTCACCAGCGAAAGGATTGTTACTGCTAGACAACCTTTCCGTGAGACCTTGTACATTACATCATCAAGCATCACGGGCTATTTCGCTACGACTGTAGATAGGGCGAGCCCCATTCAGGCAGCCCTCTTACCTTCTGAACAATTATTGGTTCACTTTATTCACCGAACTACATATTTTGTTGCACAAGCTATGAGGCATTCTCTGTGTTCACTAATACACAATATTAACGTCTAAAATCCAATCTTGACAGTAAGATCCATGGTTACGGAGCGAGGTTCAAATAGGGAAAAATAGGGAAGTCAGAGAGGGACTTGGCTTCAGCTTGTGTGCTGCACCTGCCCTATGTACGAGTCCCAATTTCTTAGGCAAATACATAAGATGCGAGGTTTGAATCAAGAGGCGAGTACTTAGAAACTAGCTAAGGATCAAATGGAGTATGATAGTTGATTTTCAGACTGAGGAATAAGTGTGCATACAAGAAGGTTTATATACAGGTGAGATAAGGAATCAGGGGCGAGCATAAGTGGGGATATGTTACGACCGTTCATTTCTGACTTCCGACCTCCAGTTCCGCAACACTTTCCGCCACTCCAATATTTCCGACATTCCGCCCATTGTTCTATTCCCTTGTTCTTTCGACGCTATTACTCAGACCCATCGGACCCACCTCACCGTTCATCAAGACCATATGTCCGGCCCTCCTTGTGTTTCGTTGTCAGATATATTTTCCCAACCCCTTGTTCTTTGCCATTGTTTTACCTTACCCTGAACCCCCCTTGTAGTCCCATTGTTCCCAATTAGTTAGTTCCCACACATTGTCTACTCGACTTCCGCTTCCCCTGGAATTTGCTTAGTACTACCCCATTACCTGTTGTCTCAGCTCTTTGTATAAAAGCCTGTCATGTATGTCTGTTATTCTGTAATCAGATAATCACCTTCGATACTTGATTTCCTTCGCTCCATCTCCTGTTCTTAGCACAGCGAGTCTAGCAACACCTCAGTCACTCCGCCTTCCGTCTTCCGCCTCAATTCCGCCTCAAGTTCCGACTAACCTTCAGTTCAGTACATTCCGCCTTCCGACCCATTTCCGAAATACCTAGGACGATAGTTCATCGGGGGCGCAACCTACAAGTTGAAGCCGCTGTCCTTTCCAGTTCCGACTTAGCGGAAATCTCGATACATAACAGGATATGTGCAAGGTAATTATAACTAATTTGATGTGTGATAGAATGGAACAGATAACTAAGGGGATAAGGTCATGGGTTAAGCTTGGGCATAGGCTTGGGGTCAGGCAGGGAATAACAAGGCTCAGGCCAGCAGAAGGTAGTACCAGTAAGTAGCCAGCCAAAGGCCAGGTTCTTACAGTGTCCCGGCTTCTGCAGCTACCTCAGCTCCCTCCTCCAGAAGTAGTCGAACAACAGTGTCATGCCCAGCATACGACGCTGCCTGTGCCTGCACCGCACTTCCAAAACCTTGTGCATTTATGTCTGCACCCCCCTCCAGGAGTAATTGAACTGTTTCATAATGACCATTAAATGTAGCTGTCTCCAGCGCACTGCCATATTCTTCTCCCTGCAGGTTCACATCTGCGCCCATCTCTAGAAGTAGTTGAACAGTCCTATTCTTGCCTTTCAATGCTGCCACCCGCAGCGCACTGCCGCAATGTTTTCCTTGCATGTTTACATTTGCACCATTATCTAGAAGGAATTGGATGGTCCTATCATGCCCCTCAAATGCTGCCCACAGCAGCAGAATGTCACATCTGTCTCTGTGCAAATTCACATCTGCACCCCTCTCCAGGAGGAGTCTGACAATCCCATCATGGCCATTAAATGCAGCTGCCCACAATGGACAGCCATACCCCCCTCTCAGGTTCACATCTGCACCCCTCTCCAAGAGGAGACTGACAATCCTATTGTGGCCATTATATGCAGCTGCCTGCAGTGCACTGCCATATTTTCCCTGCAAGTTCACATCCACACCTTTCTCCAGGAGTAATCGAACTGTCTCATAATGGCCATTAAATGCAGCTGTCCGCAGCACACTGCCACATATCCCACCCTGCATATTCACATCTGCACCCCTGTCTAGCAGCAATTGAATTATCCCATCAAACTCTCCAGTTGCTGCTGCCTGCAAGGCACTGCCAAAAAGCCCTCCTTGTGAGTTCACATCTGCCCCATTGTCGAGCGATAACCGAACAATTCCAGCTTCCCCCTCACACACTGCCGCCAGCAGAGCATTACCATATTGTCCTCCCTGTGCATGAACATCCGATCCACTCCTCAAGAGACGTTGGCATGTCCTCTCCAATTCAGCAAGTGAACTGTAATAGAGAGCTGAGCCCATAACTATTTTCTCCTTCTTTTCCGGGCCATCACAGGCATCTGGATCATGAAGGCGCAGCCAGTTCATATACATCACGTCCGGTGGCTGAAGAAGGGCCATTATTAGTCCATGTAGAGACTCACAGGCCCCATGTCTATCTGGCTGAGCATGATAGGGCCAATATCTCGATGCATAACCGGATAGTGGATGGGTCTTAGTCGTAATGGAGGATACGCCATGATGCTCGTTGAACTGCATGAGGTAGGCCAGACACGTCTTGGCAATGAACGTGTCAGCAATGTGTTCATTGAAATGATAATAAGACAGCCTCGCATCACTTGTCCGTAGGTGTTCTGAGATCAAATAATCCCGGACAGAAACATGAGCCAGTCTGAGTTCCCGCTCATTGGCGTCTGCATTGTTGAGGAATCGGGTGTCCTCACTGCTGTCCTTCATGGCAGCTGAAACTATGACGAGACTAGAACATATGGCCACTAGATTTCGTGGATCCCAAAGCCGCCGACGGGGGTCAAATAACAAACCGTCTTCCGCGTCTGGATCGGTGGCCAGCACTTCGACAGCTTCTTGCAGTGATATCGGGCGAGCCGAGAATGCGAGCCACTGCAGCACCCGCAGAGCGTCCCGCCTATGCTCGTGGAGAATGCTACAGAGAATTCTGTCATAGGTCTCATTCAGCGTTGCTGGTAAAGACCCGAGCACTTGCATGAGCTGAGCAGAGGAAAAACACATTCGTAGGGCATCCAGCTGACAGACAACCCATCGAAACCTGGCTGTCCTGTCAGCATACACTATCAAGGCAGGCATACAGACAACTTTACATTCCACGTGCACCCTCGATCAAAGTATTCTCGATCGTTCGCTTCTCCTCTGTTGAGCATCGACTGAACTTGGTATCATGCTCAAGTGTCTGCGTCACATGGAGTCGAATGTCAATGTCAACCAGACTCTCGTCCATCGGTACTTGATGTGAAACGAGGGAATCTAATGCGTCTTCGATATCCCGTTCTTTCCGACTTGTTGCTAGGAGGTGTGACGTGCCAAGGCCCCAGACATTGAACTCTCGGAGCAGTTTCAGCAGCTGGCCTCGTTGCGGACATTCGTCAAGGGCGTCAAAGACAATATACACGCCCTGGAACCCCCCCAAGATGGCCTTGAGGGTTGCCATGAGCTGCCCCAGAGTTGGCGATTGGTGTGACCTCTTGCTCTCGTTGAAAAGTTTCACCAGGGCGACGGGAATGGCTGCACATTGCAGAGACAATTGTTTTATGATGGCTCTCAGGGCAGCATCTGGCCGTGTGTCACTAGTGTGGAAATCAAAATAGAAATACGCCAATGCGAGTGTAGGGTCTGATTTGCAGTGACGAGAAATGTCTTCGATGATCGTAGAGCTAGACACATGCCGGCGTGAGCATGAAATCAAGATATCGAGGCAAATTGGTCTTTACCATAACACACTTTTGCCAGCGCCAGCTGTTCCGTTCTGTCAATGGCATGAACCAATCGACAAGAGCAAGAGGAAACTACGTATGCCGTGAAGCCATAAGAACGAGTTATCCTTGCTTTTCCATTCTTGGAAGTCCTGTCCTTGCAAAAACCATAGGCCGGTCTCTTCATGACGTTCATTACAAGCATTCGTATGCTTGGAGTGGTGGTCAGGAGCCGACAGCCATTCGAATAGTTTCTTATGGTTCTCCTCTACACAATAATTCCGGGAGAATTAGCATCAGTCTTGTTGCAGAGTAGCAGCAGCGTCACATACTTAGGTTGAAAGCAGTAACCTCTTCACGCAGGGCTTCGACCTCAGTATGTATTGTCAGCGTCAAGCGTCTGTCAGGCAATTAAGATCGGTTCGTTCTGGCCAAGTAAATGAACCTACGTCTGATCTACATTCAGGGTTGACATCAATCGCTGCTGGAACTGCTCAAGATAATCCACCGTCTTTTGAATGTCCCCTTCTTTGAGCGGCCACATCAGCGCTTGTATGCCATCCTTTTGCGGACCTTTAGGTTCTAAAGTCTTCTTGAGAGATTCCATCTCGCAACGGCAACGAGGAAGGCCTTCGGGATCGTTAAGAAGCTCAGTCAAAGCGGGCAATTGAGAATGTCCTATGGCTTCTTCATCCTCCACCAGCTCGCGTACGTCGTCGAGCACATTTTGGAGTCCACGCAAGTGGTGAATTATCCTCTTCTTAGCTTTGGATGCGTTCTTGACGCTACTTCCATAGTCGTAACACGTGCTAAGAGTCGATGCAGTAAGCTGAAGTACAGCAATTACATTCGCTGGTCGGTTGGTTTAGCTAGCATGTCGGAAAGGGTAGTTTTAACGGCTTGCCTGCTAATCCGAGGGTTGCCAGGGCGGCAGCCATATGGTTCAGTACTGCCCGTGTTTGGTGGAGAGAGTATCTAGACCCAGTGAGAAATGCCCCGGGTCCAGAGAGGTGGCACCATGTGGGAGCTGTAAAAGCTTGAGCTTCTGTTGACGATTCGGTTGCAGTCGGTTCGTACCGGACACGAGAGTACAGTTAAAAGATCTATTTTTATCGGATGCAGCCATTAGTTTGCTTTAGAAATCCGATGTAATCCACGCTACTAAATCTGACCGAAGCATGGCCAGAAGTGAAAAACATTTAGCTATGCCACCTGCGAGCGAAGCCGCGGGTCGCTGCGTCCACCAGAGAGCCGCTGGGCAGACCACAACCTTTGCACCTACCGCAGACAGCCGTCTCCGAAGATTGGGCTTCTGCTGGTAGGGAAGACGGTTGCTAGGGGAGACGGGTGTGTAGCGGTTTCGAGCCGACGAAAGCTCTCACCAGGAGGATACCGCTACCCCTACCGCTCGCCCTTCCAGACCTGCTTAGGAGTCGCTGCTTCTGAGCCTAGACTAGTGGGAGTGAACGGTCCGTGGGCGTGAACGGTGCCTATCGCCATCCGAACAGAGGCCGCTACGGCACTCGTGACCCACCAGTGGGAAGTGTAACAGTTGGGTGGTGCGTTTAGTGACTGACTAAAAGCAGCTCCCGTCCTCTGACTAATAGTCAGAGGAGGGGAGCTTCGTCCCAAGCTCTTCAGCTCAAGGTGACTAAAGTATGAACTGCGTCCGGTAGTTTCCATCCGGGTACAGGTATTTCGCGTCCATGCGGCTGCAAGACGATGTTGGATCGGCGAAGTACATCGATAATACCACTGTGTAGGCGCTTGCCGAATTCATAATCATGCCAGCGCCTCATACACGCTTGCAAGGGCCATACAAGTAATTGCAAGTAGTATATATCCATCCACCGGGGGCGCGGAGGAACCGACGGTGTCCATCGGGTACACCACCGTGCCCGCGCACCTCATCCGCGCGATGGACGAGGAACAGGCCGATCTCGCGGATGCGCCCTGGTGGGTCATGCCGGCTGCGTTGTGCTGTTCGCTCGCTAACTTCCCGTCTCGTCATCGTGTCCTTGATGCTCTCCCCTAACCCCCCTGCACGTATCTGCTCATTTTTCTCGCCCCGTCGCGCAGCCCCATTTACGACCAGCTTAGCCAAGCGCCCTGGTGCTGGGCGCTTGAGGTCATCCCGTGGAAGTATTGCACGCAACGCGAGGGGGATGAGGAGTGGCTGATGGGGTACCGGTGCGTGGTTTTCTTTCATTCTTCATTCCCTCTCTCCTTCCTCTCCACCCCATGACTTCAGTACTTGCCCCCAATCCCCTCCCGCCTTTGCCTGCCTCTTAACCCCCCCTCCCCCGCGCCTCACCAGCCTCACTGCAACATAAACTAACCCCGCCCATCCAGGATAAATTTTGGCCGCCCCCGCCACATACCCCGCCAGCACATCAGCCTCAAGGCCCACCGCAGCGTCAAGGTGCGCATGGAGGCGGGGCGCCTCGGTCGCGGTGCCCGCATGCAAGGGGGAGGAAGACACGGGCAAGAAGGGCGCGTATTATCCCATGGCCAAGTTTGAAGTTGAGCCTGAGTGGGTCGATTAGGTGAGGGGAGGGGAAGGTGTTTCTCCGGCTACTCGTTCTTATTCCCCGAACGTCCGTCCGAACGTCCATCCGGCCCCCCATGCCATCCATCACCTTTTTTGACAAACGAAACACAGGCGCGTTCAGCCTGGCCTCAGCATACATAGTACTGTCTCAGCTTCTTGTTATCTACTGTACTTACTACTTCTGACACATCCTGATTCCCCGTTCCGCTCGATTCGATGCCCATCAGACTGCGCGTAACTTTGATTTCAGTATGAGTGGAACTGTCGTGTATATGGCGACATCCTTTGTCAGGTGGACGGGAGATGAGAGTTACAATACATGAGCATATATCTGATGAGCACTAGTTTGCTCCTTCAGGGCTCGAAGTGGCTGAGCGCCCGTGGAAGTTAGTCGTCTCTTCCACTGATTATGAGCCCCAAGCTTGATACCCTGCCCAACGACGTTCTTATACGTGTCTTTAAGGAGTTGGATGCATGTGACATTCGCCTTTATTCACTGGTATGTCCCAATCTCAGACCCTCCGACTGATTGGTCGTACTTGATATTCGCAGACATGTCGCGTCTTTCATGAAACAATCTGGGACAGTATGCTCTTGCGGTATCACCTGGAGCTTGCTGTTGCGGGATTAGAGGACGGCGGCACCGACAGTCGACTCTCAATAGCGGAACGACTTGCTCGACTGAAGACTATTGCCAATAGAGCGGGGTTGGGCAAACCTTTACTTTCGCCAGTATTTCACAGCAACCTTGCCTCAGAGTCGCACATGGAAACTGCGTGGCGGTGTACTAGCACGCGACTTTGCAACAGACGTGGTGTCTACACTGTCGTTCCTCGTACGGCAGATGGTAGTTGGATGAAGTTCATCCAACTACCATCTGCCGTACGAGGAACTGGTGTGCATACTTGGCACAGTGACATGGAAGTAATCATGCGAGAATTTGCTATGGATCCTGCTCAGGACCTCGTCGTTATCTTCGCTTGGCATGAGTACGTGACGTTCTCTTTAGAGGGCGTTTTTTGTTTTACTCGTTATGCAGGACTCCTGATGGACAATGGCACACGTTTTTGATACATTTGTGCGCTATGAGCACTGGGGCACGTCATCCTTGCGCCGCTGAGCCCGTGCTGTCTTGTGTCCCCGCCCTGTTGGACACACAATTTTTTGAAGATAATGGGTGACTTCCTTGCTGTACTTTACCGCACCCCTGAAGGTTATTTGAGGAACCTACTATATATTTGGAACTGGAAAACTGGTCAACTTCTCATTGTGCGCTTGTCTTTCCTTCTTGTCCTGAGGTGCTTAAAAACAGTATAGTTTTAGAAGCTTCGTCTCTAGCCACCAACATCTTAGGCTTTTCATTTCTCTCTTCGCGACATTTTATCCCAGTGAGGTGCACCTCAGAGTCCGACAGGTGCTATCAACCTGAACTCGTCGTGTACGACTTCATCGCTGCTCGTCCAGAAGGATCCATGGAACCCCGGGTCGTCCACATATATCAACTCCCACGCATATCGCAAAACACACGTACAAGATCGTTTATACTGGGTTCTGAACCACCTTCACAACTTCCTACGCCTTTCTACCCTACCTCCATGTTCTCGTCTGTTAACGCTTATCATGCATTTTACATATATCCTGGAAGAAGACCGGGATGAGTGTGACTATTTGCTCTTCGTACATGCTTCGTCGCTTCTCGAGGTGGACGCACGTTCGAATGCTGAACAACTAACTGTCCCATGGGAAAACTGGGGTCCGCTGAAGACTAGGATTATGCCTATACGTGACCACCGACCATACTGGCATGTTTATGGAACGCGGTATGTACATAAAAAGGTAGTAGGTGTGCACGAAGGCTCCGAGTCCTGGGAAGATAGATACCGTCTCATGATGTTGGACTTTAATCCGCTGGCACTTCGGCGTGGTGCGTCTCAGCCGGTTAATTTTTGAACAGTACACCAATAAACCCTCCATGAAATTAGCGTTGTCCTGCGAACAGACATCGTTGTCGCCACGGGAGAATGAATTCACCACTATTGCTATTGTCCAGGATACCCAACCCACAATACTTGATGAACACGAATCCGCATTCACCCATAGGGTAACTACTGCCCTACCATACCGAGAAGTAGTATGGAGGGAAATATCCAGGGATACGGAAGTCCTGATTGACCGAGAACGCTTAGTCTATCTGGGAGAGGATGAGGTGCGTATCTTATTTATACCTTTGGAATTATTATTGACCCAGGTGTCGCAGTGGGATAGAATAAAATTAGAGATTTTATGTATATAAACAAATGCGACGGGGTACCGGTGCGTGGTTGTCTTTCTGTTTCTTCATTCACTCTCGTCCCTCCTCCCCCTGCTCCTCGCCCCTTGACTCCATCCTCCATCCCCCCCCCCGCGCCTCACCAGCCTCACGGCAACATAACATATAACATAAACTAACCTCGCCCATCCAGAATGATTGCCCCTGCCCCCCCGCCACATACTCCGCCAGAACATCAGCCTAACGTCCACCGCAGCGTCAAGGTGCCCATGGAGGCGGGGCATCTGCGCAGCCGCGGTGCCCGGACCCAAGGGGGAGGGGGATACGAGCAAGGAGGGCGCGTATCAGCTCAAGGCGAAGCTGGAGGTTGAGCCGGAGTGGGGGCGATTAGGTGAGGGGTCCGGCTACTCGTTCTTATTCCCCGAACGTCCGTCCGGTCCCCCACGCAATCCATCACCTTTCTTGACAAACGAAACACAGGCGCGTTCGGCCTAGCTTTAGCATTAGTACTATATCCTCAGCTTCTTCCTATCTACTGTACTTACAACTTCTGACACATCCTCATTCCCCGCTTCCGTCCGATTCGATGCTCATCAGACTGCGCGTGACTTGGATTTCAGTATGAATGGAACTGTTCGTGTATATGGAGAACCAGACGACAGACATGGCCAAGGTCAAGGGAGTAACTGTGCTCCTTGACAGTGGCGTGACTGGCCCGGGACTGTTCATTGACAGTGATTTCGCTCTTGCTGAGAAGGTGACCTCACAGACATCCTTTGTCGAGGTGGACGGGAGATGAGAGTTACAACACGCATGAGCATATATGTGATGAGCACTAGTTTGCTCAGTTAAGCCCTACACTCTCGAAGTGGCTGAGCGCCCGTGGAAGTTAGTAGTACTGTCTCTTCCACTGATTATGAGCCTCAAGCTTGACACCCTACCCAACGACGTTCTTATAAGTGTCTTTAAGGAGTTGGATGCATATGACATTCGCCGTTGTTCACTGGTATGTCCCACTCTCAGACCATCCGACTGGTCGTACTTGATATTCGCAGACATGTCGCGTCTTTCATGAAACAATCCGGGACAGTATGCTCTTGCAGTATCACCTGGAGCTTGCTGTTGCGGGATTAGAGGACGGAGGCACCGACTGTCGACTCTCAATAGCTGAACGACTTGCTCAACTGAAGACTATTGAGCAGGGCTGGGCAAAACTTTACTTTCGCCAGAAAATCACAGTAACCTCAATGCCTCGGGGTACCACATGGAAATTGCGTGGCGGTGTATTTGCGCACGACTCTGCAACAGACATGGGGCCTGTACTGTCGTTCATACAACTACCATCTGCCGTACGAGGAACTCCTGGGCATACTTGGCAAAGTGACATGGAAGTAATCATGCGACAATTTGCTATGGATCCTGCGCAGGACCCCGTCGTTCTCGTCGCTGGGCCTGAGTACGTGACGTTCTCTTTACAGTGCGTGTGGTGTTTTACTCGTTATGCAGGACTCTTGATGGACAGTGGCACACGTTTTTGATACATTTACGCCCTATGAGTACTGGGGCACGTCATCCTTGCGCCACTGAGCCCGTGCTGTCTTGTGTCCCAACCCTGTTGGACACACAATATAGTTTTGATATTCAGATAATGGGTGACTTCCTTGCCGTACTTTACCGTACCCCTGAAGTTTATTTGAGGAACGTACTATATATTTGGAACTGGAAAACTGATCAACTTCTCATTGTACACTTTGCCTTTCCTTCTTGTCCTGTGGTGCTTAAAAACAGGATAGTTTTTAGAAGCTGTTTCCGACATCCTAGGCTTTTCATTTCTCTCTTCGCGACGTTTTATCACAGTGAGGTGCACCTCAGCGCCCGGCGGGTGTTGTGATTAGCGCAGTGTCTAGAGACGAAGGAGCTCTGTGAATGGGCGATTCACTGAGCATCTATTGCTACTATACCTAGAGACGAAGGAGCTACAGACATAGTGTAAGCTACCGTACGTCTCAGTATACACGAATGGCACGTACCTCAGTGAATGGGCGATTCACTGAGGTACTACTAACTGAACTGCGAGTAATATACTGCCACGGTCGAGTATGACCGTGGCTCCCTAACTACGCGTCCGCGCATCGGACGCGTCCCTGCGTTCTCCGCTTACCACCGCTCGTCCTCCAATCTCAACAGCGGGTGCTATCAACCTGAACTCGTCGTGTACGACTTCGTGGCTGCTCGTCCAGAAGGATCCATGGAGCCCCGGCTCATCCGCATATATCAACTCTTGCGTGTCCCTGAAGACACAGCTACCAGATCGTTTATACTGGGTTCTGAACCACCTTCAGAACTTCCTACGTCTTTCTACCCTACCTCATGTTCCCGTCTGTTAACTGTTAGCATACATTTTACATATTTCCGGGAAGAAGACCTGCATGTCCTAGGGCTGCACACTGTCCGTATTACGAAGAGCACATAGTCACGCACATGCCATGTGTGTGACCATGTGCTCTTCGTCACTGTACATGCTTCAACACTTCTCGAGGAGGTGGACGCACGTTCGAATGCTGAACAACTAACTGTCCCATGGGAAAACTGGGGTCCGCTGAAGACTAGGATTATGCCTATATGTGACTACCGAGCAGACTGCCATGTTTATGGAACGCGGTATGTACAGCAACAGGTAGTACCTGTGCACGAAGACTCCGCGTGCTTCGCGGATCGATATCGTCTCAGGATGTTGGACTTTAATCCGCTGGCACTTCGACGTGGTGGGTGTCAGATGGTTAATTTTTGAACAGTACACTAATAAACCCTCGATGAGATTAGCGTTAGACACATCGTTGTCGTCATGGCAGGATGAATTCACCACTATTGCTATTGTCCAGGATTCCCAACCCACAATACTTGATGGACTCGAATCCGCATTCACCCAAAGGGTAACTACTGCCCTACCATACCGGGAAGTGATAGGGGAGCACCCAGGGCTGGGGAAGTAATGATTGACCGAGAAAGTGTAGTCTATCTGAACCAGGATTCGGTAGGTATCTTATTTATACCTTTGCAATTATTATTGACCCATGTGTCGCAGCGGGGTAGAATTAGATTACAGTTCCTATAAACAAACACCTACGGGAAAGGTCGCTCTTGAATATGCACAGGTAATTGCTCACTGGTGCACTGTCACTGACTCATACCCATTGTTTCACCCAATTACTATGGATGATATGGCAACCGACTTTTTCCACAAGTCTAGACACAATTTCGTCTGACAAATATTCAGGTCGAAAGAAGAGAAACAACGAATCAAAGCTGCGAATTGAACCCATCGCCTCGATGATGAAATTCTACTAGCTCGATTCCTTGGGATTCATGGGAAGGAGCCAGCTCTCCCAGATCACCTATCACCGCCTTATCAATGTCACCGCTGCTATAATGCTGGGTGTTGATCATCCACGTGGGGAGAAATGGGCCAACGTTTTGCCGTACCGTGCTAGGGGTGAGGGAAGTTTGAGTGTTACTTCACCGAGCGATGCAGGTTTATCGTCAGGCGATTGATCATAATTGCAATCAGACTGTTTGCAGAGCCATCAGTCAGAGGAGAGGAAGCCGAATATTGAGGAGCCTACACAGTTGATGGGCTGTAGTTGAATGTGACGTGTGAGAAGAAATAACATCCTTGGACCAGACAGTGACTAGAGGGACTTACTGGGCATTTACAAGCTTGAGTGCCAGCTGATCTTCAAAGTTCGTAATTCTAGGCCCATCCATACGTTAACACTCACCGCTGCGAAAAGGCCCATAAATAACCAGGTGAACACAGTGGAAAATATAACACTAAAATGAGTTCGCAGCACATTATTGAAGACTGGCACATGACTCACAAGACTTGAAGTAGATGACTTACCGTCCTTACTGTAACGGTCTGCAAGTTTCGGCCACGGCCTCTCATTCCATTGAGAGACCTGTCTTTCCAACTCTTGGCTATGATTAGGCCGACTATGGAAGCATCATACATTAGTTCCAGGAAGATGGGGGCACGTGGTGCATTTTTACTGTGAAATGGTTAAGACCAAGGATTGATAATAAACCCCACAGTGGGAACACACATGCTGGGAGAAGGAATAAACAAGCGGCCTTACCGAAGTGAGAAATAAAAGAAACTCGAGTTACAATGATACAGTGCATGCATAGGTGTCAACCCTTGGCACCTTGAAAGACGTACAGGGGTATCAATAGGTCCGGGCATGGGGAATGCTGAGAATGGGGCTAGAGGTGATGATGCCCTTTCACAGAATGTTACTCGAAACTTACGTCCGCCACCCTGCGTGCTCTATACAGCATACCTAAGTCGAGCCCCATCATAAGGTACCAAGGGAACATGACGCCCGTAGCCTTGAAGCCCAAGGTCGCGAGAAGAGCAGGCAAAGACAAGAAAGACTAATTCAAGCTCATGCAGGCTCACGACACAGACACTATCGTCCGAGTACAGGGTGGCCTGACTAACTCTGCTTCACTTCTCACTCTGCTCCTTCTCCGCCTTCCCCACCATCGCCGCCTCACGCCTCCACACCTCCGTGGCATCGCATAGCATGCAGTCCCTAAAAGGAACCAATCGTCGACGGGCCCCGTCTCGCCTCTACTTCGGATACGTATCTTATCCTAGCGACCGCGGTCAGTATCCAAGTCCGGAATTAAGAAACATGCAACACATCATTGAGCAAGTAATGATGACCCATTTGTTGTCACTCCGTAACCACATTCTCCTTCCAGTATCGCAAGTTCCCAATTAACCCTCTCACAGCTTCCTATTCCTTCAGTGGGCACTTCACGTTCACCTTCCAGAGTGACACACATGAGCTCTGAGTTGCTGTTCACCCTACTGCACCTTCCCCTTCTGTCAATGACATCTACAGCACCAACTACAAATGGGCCTGCACCATCTGAATCAGAAATGCCACCTTTGAACCAATTGGAATTGCAAACATCCTCAGATTCATAAACTTCAAGTAAGTAAGTTAAATACGTCAACTCTACCGCTGTACTCACCATGCATCTGTAAGGGCAACCCTAGCTGGTTGTGGAGATCACACTACCACACAACTGACAAGGGGAAATCCGAAGTATGTATAAATGAACAGAGTATACAAGAGAAGGGATTCTCACCTGACAAGGGGAAATTGGAAGAGAAAAGTCTAAGGACCTCCAATGCCAGCGAGCCCATATTATACTATGCTCCACAGCCAGGGACAACACTTGGCACTTGCCATCAACCCTGCATCCCCCTGACCTCCCTGACCCTTGATCGACCTTGATGCCACATACTACGCAAGTCACTTGACTTCCGACACTGTTCCGAGAGTGGAAGTTGGAAAGTGGAGTGGAATTGGCAAAGCAAACAGAACTGGTGGAAGTTCTCCCAGAAACAGAATCATTTCTGAAAGTGGAATTGGAGATGGAACTGGAACTGGAACTGGAAGCAGAGTCGGAAATGGAGTCAGAACTTGGTGTGGTGTCGGAACTGGAAAACAGGGTGTCCCCTGACAGCATCAGCCTGTTATGACAGCTTTTTTGATATTCAAACCACAGCTAGATCACTCCAGAACCTATATGAGGGTGTCACCATTATGCCAGGTGAGACATCGCAACTTCTGCTATGCTGTATGGTTATCTTACTACATGTGTGGCCAGGAGACCGGCGGGTCAGAGACATCTCTGGGAACCGCCTGAAGTAAACTAAGTCTTTGTTTACAACCAACATGTTCCAGCACTTTGTGACAACTGACTGATGTCATGACCCATTTATTCCTGTATCCAGTTATCTCCATTTTCCCTTCCCTTTCTTCACCCCTATGTTCACTCCCTTCGCTCTTCACCAAATTCACTGAACAGCCATTCGCTACTCGCATCATTCGCCAGCAGGCATGCCATCAAACACGATCGACATCCTTTACCTGGTGTGATGGTTTATCACAGGTCCCATCATCTTCCTGACTCAACCCCCTTTTGGGTGTTCCTATGGCCAGAATACATTCACGGGATGTCCTACCCGTAGATCGTGTGGGATCAACCCAGCAGACCAAGAGTCCATGTGGGGTAACATGTATGCAGGTCTCAAGGTGTGTTTTCTTACATAGGTGCCTTCATCCTCTCTCCCTCCATCGTTTCATGTTTGCACTCCTCCCCTCTTCCATTGCATATGTGTTTCACCTATTTGTATCCTGACTGCGCACCCCTATCCAACCCTGACTCAAGATGGCCTCTTTCCTATTCGCTAGCATCATATGGGCATTCGGTATAAGTAGTTTACATTTGCATGTATATTCCCCAGTTCAATTATCATATGTCTATCTGGTGCAAAAGCTTGACCTCACTGTGATCATCGTCTTGAGCCCTTTCCTGTAGATTCCTATCTTCGACCAGAGGAGGACTTAAGCACCGAGTTTTCGTACTTCACCTTCATTACCTTAGCCTTCGTACTATTATTGGCACTGTCGGCGAAGGGCTCCGAAGGAGCACCCTCGCCAGCGAAAGGATTGTTACTGCTAGACAACCTTTCCATGAGACCTTGCATGTTACATCATCAAGTATCACGGGCTACTTCACTACGACTGTAGATAGGGCGAGCTCTGTTCAGGCAGCCCTCTTACCTTCTGAACATTTATTGGTTCACCTTATTCGCTGAACGGCACACTTCTTCACACAAGCTATTCAGGCATTCACTGTGTTCACTAATACATGATATTAACGCCTAAAAACCAATCTTGACAACTGACTCGAGCATTGGACTGCCTTAGCTATGGTGTTGGTCTCTCATCAGAAACCTTCTGGCGAGCATTGGATCAATGCAACTGCAGGCTCTACTTCACAAAAGAGGCACTGCACTATTTTCATGGACTGCAGGGCCCTCTTTGGCCTTACATAGATATTCCTGATCACCCAGCACCATAATCATTAAATCTCTCTCCCCAAAGCACCTACCGTAGTTTATTGCTTCATAATAACTAATAGTAATTTTCTTGGACTTATGCTGAATGGTTCAGGCAGTGATTTGATGAGTCGCAAAGCCCCTCGATTGACTTGGAATCAAGAATTGCATATTGTCGATGCAGTCATTCAACCGCCTGAACTTACGCTATGATGTCCACCCGAGGTTGCAGATATCAATATTTTCATTCAAAACCATATGGTGGCCAGATGGCTATCACACTATTTTTGGCCATTATACAGGTACCTGATCAAAAATGGTATACTATAGCTGAGTCTAGGTTATCATCCACTGCAGCCATGTCTCATATCTTGCCAGCCTGCTCAAAATTCAACAGTCGCTATGTGGTGTTTTTTTGCCACTGCCACTGCTCAGGGCATGGTAGTAGTAACCATTTGGTATGACCACTTGATGTTACTTTAGCTAACGGTGTGCTAAAAGGTTTCTTTCAAGTAATTTGACATTAACAGACTCTGATGAACTAAATTTTATGCTTACTGAAGACTGGGTGACCTTCTGGAGTTGTCCTCCAGGTGCGATGTAAGAACCCTGACTTAGGACTTCCTGCAGCTCCACAGAAACTTCTTGAATTTCAGTGATGTTGTTATTTTGACACAACATTTTGAATTGTTGCTGATGCACATCATTTAACAGATTGACTAGGCCATGAAGTTGTGGTAGCACTGTTTGGGCCAAGTGACAAATTTTATCATGTAACTGGTGCTGGACACCTTCCATGTTGTAGTTCATCTGTGACAAGTATCAACTGTAAAGTCCATTCACAATGTGTGTGCTGATGCACAGTAGAACCCTCTATTATCACATCCTCATCTGACTCAGAATTAGATTCATCAAGACAGCCAAATTCTGAGTCTGTATCCTCAGTGCTGAGCAGCCATGTGTTTGCTTGGTCCAAGAGATGGGAGGTTATAGGAGGCTGTGGAATGTTTCAAATGAGCAACAGATAAATCTTGACTCACCTGAGACAGCTCTGTTTGATTCACTGGTGGCATCTGTATCTTTGAGCCTGCATTAAGAATCACTATGGTAGTCACCTTCAGGATTGCAGGGGTAGAGGCTTTTGAGAAGCAAGAATTGTAAATTCTCATGCCTCAACTTCCATCATGGGAAACCGGAAGGAGTATAATGATGGGGTCAGCTTCTTAGCATTGATGAGACTTGAACTTCCTATCCGCAACACCCAAATGTGCTTGCAGGCTCCCTTATTTGAGTTGAAGTAGGGACAGGCACAGCACCCCCATCCATACATGCAGAGCTGAACAGTATAGTGCTTGTGGCCTATGGCTTGAATATCAGCTGTGCTGCTTGCACACTGCACTGAAAGTGTGTATGTGTTGACCCAGTGTATGTCTGTCAAATGGCCATGTGACATAATGTAATCAGCCTCCTCTCTGTAGGCCACCTCTGTCTCAGTGAACCACCATGCTACTGGTATAATAGCCACTGGTCCTAGAGCTATTCCTTTGCAGGCTTCAACCAGATCAAGACCACTGGCTTGGCTGCAAAAACACTCCGAGAGCCACAAGTAGTATTTTTCCAATGATTTCCAGTTGTTAAATATTCCAGGTAATATCTGAGTGATCAGGAGATAGATGAGCAGGTCAAACTGAAGATGTTTGCCTGCATGCTGCCAGTGGTGAATGTGTTTCTTTTTAAGGACACCATTGAAGGCTTCCAGGTGATTAGTTGTTGGTATCACCCTCAACAGGGATGTGGAGGATCACCGAAGTATCAAGCAGACCTTTGTGAGACCATGCATGCCAGAGGGATACAGGCATCCATGCTTCAGTAAGATGGTTGAGATATTTCAGCCCAGCATTAGCTGCTACTATCATTTCTGGTAGTGTCTTCAGGTTGGTTAAAGTCAACCACTCTTGCGCCATAAGTTCTTGTGCTGCATGATAGTCTACAGAAAGCAGAAGCCTGGTGTTACTGTATTTAGTTAAGCTTATTATATCTAAATGAATCCGACATACAGTTCCTCTAATGCTTGCAGTCTTGCATGCACTTGTTGTTTTGGAAAGTTTCTTATCTGACTCAGACAAAGCCCCTTCTTCCGCCAGTTTGTCCAGCACTGGCAGATATGGAATTTGCATAGGAGAAGTGTTATATCTGGCCATACGAGAACCAAGGCACCTCATTCCTTTGTATCTGTATCCGTAATTTCAACCCAAGGTTTAAACTGGGTTCCGTTTCACATACCAAGGGAATCACGCCACACTTTGAGAAGCTCGTGAAGTATCAATGTGTCATAACCAGCATGAGTTGCTTTGGTGCCTGTTGGAGCTGAGAAAAGAAAGAAGGCCAGTGGCACACCTTTGCCTGCTTCATCAACACCTAGAGCAATAAAAGGAAGAATCTGACTATCACATATTCCAAAGGTTCCATTGAGAACCAGCTGCTTGTGATGTGTATACTTCCATGCAGCCTTTATCATGTCTGCAGTCAGGATACAAATGCGTAGACTGTGAAAGACTAAAAGGTATCAGTAGTAGAATGGATTGTGAGTGTAATTCAGACTTCAACTTGAAGTCGAATTGAGTGAAATCGTAAAAGCAGATAGATAGAGTATACACAAGGTGTGTATGCTCTTCAGTGATAACTACGCAAGTTTATGTGTTGCAAGATACCAAGTTACTTCAACAAATGTGAGTTCTAATTGACGGGGGTTTTTGGATATACAAGCTGAACTATTTAACTAGCTACGGGACATGCTGTGGTGTGAAGAGTGTGGAGGTGACGTGCATATGTGATCAGGTGGTTGGATTCAGGGGACCAGTGTTCTGGATGCAGTGGTGACTATGTAACTTGTCTATCGAATGGGAAGAGGTGTGGGTAGTCATGTATATCAGAAATGGGGAGTATAGATAGAAAGAAAGAAAAACGGAAGGGATGTATGCAAGGAGGTAAATGTCAAGTCGTTCCATGGATCAACATGTCTCGCGCTTGGGCTTCATCTCAGGTTAGGGGTGAATCTGCGGGTATTGGATCAACAATATATCCACCAAGTGATGGGGTAATTGGAATGTGTTGTGCGGATGTGTGTGGGCTTGGAGATTCTTGGTCGATGCATGTGGATGTGTGTGCGCGACGTGGAAGTGCATGTATGCGGTGGTGAGACATCTCAACTGGGTGTGTGATGGCAGTGATGAGCTGTTAGCACTTTTATGACATAGACAGTCCTCTTTACTGACTCTTGGCCGATAATAGAAGACTGCCACTGCAAGTTTGGGCTTGTATTCTTGCGCTTCAAGGTCCAACCAAGCATCAACATTGTCTTGTGGCTGTTTTTCTGTATCAATACCATGCATCCAGGAATGTTTGCGGTAAAGTCGACAAGCATCGGATGGCAGGATTTTGTAGCGAATATTTGCTTTCTGGGGATTGTATGCTGACTGTCCATTATATAACCCTGCATGAAGTAATTCATCGTTGCAACTCTGGATTGCTGCAATGCCACAGTTCACGTGATATGTTGAGATATTTTGCTATGGTACAGTGGTACCAATTTTCAAAACTCACCTTGCACCATCATTCAATTGCTGAAGTGCAACTTACCAGACATGCTCGTGCAATGGGACCGCAGGAAGCCACTGCATATTCTGCTTGAGACAGGCCTCATAATGAATTATTACACCTGTTATGCACAAGATGTTGAAAGTGTCTTCCCAGAACGTTAGGTCAATATGTGCAAGACAGCCTGTAAAATCATAGGGGGACTTGTGCCTCCAGTCTTTTCCACGATGATTCAAGCCCTTTGCCTCCTGTTGCTGATTGTCTTTAGTTTTGTGAGCATTTGTACTTGAGCCACACTGGCTTTTATTGCAAAAGTGTTACCTTTGAAAACTCCTTCAGGTTCAAACATATGTCTGATTCGTGTCCAAACCATGGAGGGAAAGTACTAGTGTTCAATCACATGTCTGAATTGTGGATGGAAAGGACAGGTTTGGGTTCCAACATATGTCTGAATTGTGTCCGAACACTGGATGGAAGGACCTGCTTCGGGTTCAAAGTACTGCTCTGTGTTCAAACCTATGTCTGATTTTGTCAGGGGACACCCTGTTTTCCATTTCCAGTTCCGACTCCATTTCCGAAGACGCTTCCGATTCCGATTCCATCTCCGCCTCCGCTCTCGGAAATGATTCCGCTTCTGGGAGAACTTCCACCAGTTCTGTTCGCCTTCCCAGTTCCACTCCAATTTCCGAGTTCCACCCTCGGAACAGTGTCGGAAATCAAGCGACTCGCGTAATAGGTGACATCAAGGGTCGATCAAGGGTCAGGGAGGTGCAGGGTTGATGGCGGGTGCCAAGTGTTGTCCCTGGCTGCGCAGCGTAGTATAATACGGGCTCGCTGACATTGGGGGTCCTTAGACTTTTCTCTTTGGATTTCCCCTTGTCAGGTGAGAATCCCCTCTCTTGTATGCTCTGTTCATTTATACAGACTTTGGATTTCCCCTTGTCAGTTGTGTGGTAGTGTGATCTCCACAACTAGCCAGGGTTGCCCTTACAGCAGAAAAGTCTCTCCCATAGAGGACCGGCGGTCGTACTGCGTGTCGCAGCCACCATAGGTGCGTTCGGAATCGGAGACAGCGACTCGGAGATCGCAACCTCTTCCGCACACACAGCGTACGACAGCCCTTCTTCTTACGTCGAGCTCCCAACCCCGGAAATCCCGTCCCACATTTCTCCTTCCGACATGGATCCGGACGATCGTCTTCGGAATATGGAGGAGGAATTGACGCGGAACCGGATGAAGACCGACGCGATTGAAACAGCCTTACAAGCGATTTTGGCTAAGTTAGATATTCCACAAGGTGGTAGAAATGAAATGTTGGACGATCCGGATTTCGGAAAAGCGGAACTAGCGGAGGAGAGAAAGTCCGCGAAGTTAGCAAAGGTCAAACCCGCAACTCCGGCGGACTTTGACGGAGATCGGGAGAAGGGACGCGCATTCTTCAACACATGCAGCATCTACTTCGCAATTGTCGGAGACCTCTTTCCGAACGACCAGGCTCGGATTCACTGGGCATTGTCCTTTTTCAAGTCGGACCGCGCATCCCGTTTTGCAAACAAGGTGATCCGACATGAAGCAAAGGGCAAGGGGAACTACTTCCGAGACTGGGACGCCTTCGAGAAAACATTTTCCGACCAGTTCTGCCCAAAAAATGAGCAGCTCACAGCCCTTACGAAGCTCGAGGGGACCAGCTGGTACCAGGCCAAGGATGTGGTCGATGACTATATCGATCGCTTCCAGGAGCTCATCGACCTTGCGGAGTATGATGACGACAAGACGATCGTCATCAAATTCCGACGAGGACTCGATCCGACACTCCAGAACCAAGTTGCGCTGCTTGGGGATGGAGCTCCGGACTTTGATGACCCGGAAGGGTGGTACCAAGCTGCACAGAGGGTGTCCCGGAACAGGGAAGCAAATGAGGCCTTCGTGGAGACGAGCCGGAATATGACGCGCAGTTCCACTCGTCCTACTCCACCTGTGCCAAAATCCGGAAGCGCATTCATTCCCATGCGGAAAGTATTTCCGACGCTTTCTCCGCCCGCTCCTATTGGGAACCATAGCCCTCCTCCCTCGAAGAGTGGCCCTGCCCCGATGGATGTTGACCGCATGCGCGGAGAAGGCCGCGGAACTATCACCTGCTTCCGATGTCAACAACCAGGCCACTATGCCCGCGAGTGCCCCCAAGCATTTGACATCCGGCTTATGACCACAGAGGAGAAACTCGAGCTCCTTCCAGAGTTCCTCGCACTTGCGGACATAAGCAGAGTGCCTACTGCGGAAGGAGTTTCCGAAAATGCGGAACATGGCGCATCGGAAGCGGAAGATGCGTCGGATTTTGTGACGCGCAGCGGGTGAGATGTGTGCCCCTGCTGCCTGTACATAACCGGTTTGCCTGTCTTGAAGTAGAGAATGAAAAGCCCCGACTCCCCTCACTTCATACAGACCCACCGGATAAAGTCACACAAAAGCCAAATCCGACACCCCGTCTATCCCGCATCCGCCCTTGGGAGAGACGCCTTCCGAAGCGCTATGTCGTTGCTGCCACCCCTGGCCCCAAGTCACTAGTCATTAAGGTAGAGATCCAGACGACAGATACGGCGGAAGTCAAATCCGGACCCGCCCTTGTCGATTGCGGGGCCACTGGTCAGTTTATGGACCGGGACTATGTGGAACGGAACCGACTGACCACGCGGAAGTTGCAACGTGCAATCCCGGTGTTCAATGTGGATGGAAGCCCCAATGAGGCAGGGTCCATCACGGAGATAGTGGACACAATTCTCCGCTACGATGGACACTCGGAACGCACTTCCTTCGCTGTCACCAGCCTGGGGAAGCAAGACATCATCCTTGGGTTTACCTGGCTTCAAGAGCACAACCCGGAGATCAATTGGCAGACTCGGAAGGTACTGATGAGTCGATGTCCAGCCAAGTGTCACATGTGCCGGTCGGAAGCGCGGAAGGAGCACCAGGAGCAGCGGAAGACCGAACGGCTCATACAGACATGTCGTTCCGGCCCCCATCCACTGCTTGCAGAAGAAGACTCGGAAGCGGAATTTGACCCGGATCCCCCTTCCAAGTCCGATTCCGACGTCATCCGACTCGGCCTGGAAGACGCTCTGACGGAAGGGGAGCGCTTGCTGTACGTAAACCTTCCGCCGGAGGCGGAACACATCCGCGCCACCGGAAATATTTCGCAACGCCTTGCTGAAGCCTCTAAGAGGTATGATAGAGTGGAGGCGGAAATTCCGGAGTACCTGCGGGAGTTTGAGGACGTCTTCTCCAAGGAGTCGTTTGATGCCCTGCCTCCGCGGAAACTGTGGGACCATGCCATCGAGTTGGAGCCTGGGTCGAAGCCCACCAACTGCAAGGTCTACCCGCTGTCACCCAAGGAGCAGGTAGAGCTCGATGCATTCCTTGCGGAAAATCTCCGTACAGGGAGGATCCGCCCCTCCAAGTCACCCATGGCATCTCCGGTGTTCTTCATCAAGAAGAAGGACGGCTCGCTCAGACTTGTGCAGGATTACCGGGCCTTGAATGCGATCACGATCAAGAACCGGTATCCCATTCCGCTCATTTCCGAATTGATCACACAACTCCGCGGGGCGAAGTACTTCACCAAGCTGGATGTCCGCTGGGGCTTCAATAATGTCCGGATCCGGGAGGGAGATGAGTGGAAGGCCGCATTCCGCACCAACCGAGGACTCTTTGAGCCACAGGTCATGTTCTTTGGCCTCACCAACAGTCCTGCCACGTTCCAGACAATGATGAATGACATTTTCCGTGACATGATAGCAGAAGGGGTTGTCTGCGTCTATCTCGATGACATCCTCATCTTCACAAAAACAATGTCCGAACATCGGGAAGTCGTGCGGAGAGTGCTGGAACGACTCCGGGAGTACAACCTGTGTCTCAAGCCGGAAAAGTGCGAATTTGAGCGGACGCGGATAGAGTATCTTGGGGTGATCGTGTCGGAAGGAAAGGTGGAAATGGACCCCGTCAAGGTTTCCGGTGTGTCGGATTGGCCGGTGCCGCGGAACAAGAAGGAAGTCCAGTCCTTCATTGGGTTTGTCAATTTCTACCGGCGGTTCATCAAGGACTTCTCCTGCCACGCCCGTGCCCTCTTCGACCTCACCAAGAAGGAGGTTGGATGGCGGTGGGGAGAGCCGGAACGGGCCTCCTTTGACAAACTCAAAGAGCTGATCACTTCCGCCCCGGTCCTGATCTTTCCCGACGACTCTCGCCCTTACCGAGTGGAGGCGGATTCTTCCGACGCAGCTACCGGAGCGGTCTTGTCGCAACAGTCATCGGAAGAAGGTGGGGGTGGCATCCGATTGCCTTCTTCTCTAAGAGTCTCAGTCCGGTCGAGCGGAACTACGAGATCCATGACAAGGAGATGCTGGCAATCATCCGAGCGCTGGAGGAGTGGCGACACTTCCTTGAGGGTGCTCTATGCCCATTTGAGATCTGGACAGACCACAAGAACCTTGAGTATTTCCGCACGTCTAAGAAGTTGAACCGACGACAAGCACGGTGGTCCCTACACCTGTCCCGGTTTGACTTCATGCTCCACCACCGCCCCGGCCGCACCATGGGCAAGCCCGATGCCCTATCCCGCCGTGCGGATCATGGAAGCGGAAGCGGAGACAATGCGGATATGACACTGCTCCGCCCAAGTCTCTTTGCAATCCGCGCCCTAGAAGGAGTGACTGCAGTTGGAGCGGAAGCGGAAATGCTCCGGGACATCCGGAGACAGTATCGGAATGGAGAGAAGGAGGAGTCGGTGGTGAAGGCAGTGGAGGAACTTCGGAAAGGGCACTCACGGTCTGTACGGGCAGCGGAATGGTCGGAACGGGATGGGCTGCTCCACTTCAGAGGCAAGGTCTACGTTCCAGATGGGGCGGACCTCCGCCGCCGCATTGTGTCCCAGCACCATGACACACGGGTCGCTGGGCATGCTGGCAGGTGGAAGACGCTGGAGTTAGTGGCTCGGAATTACTGGTGGCCTCAGATGTCCCGCTACATTGGACAGTACGTGAAGACATGTGACCTTTGTCTCCGAACCAAAGCGCAACGACATCCACCCGTCGGAGAACTTGTTCCGCTCCCGATTCCCGAATCCCGCTGGGACACCATCAGCGTCGACTTCATTGTTGAACTCCCAGAGTCTCATGGCTACGACGCGATCATGAACGTCGTGGATTCGGTAAGCAAGGTGTCCCACTTCATTCCGACGCACACGACGATCACAGCCCTCGGAGCGGCCCGCCTGTTCCTTGCCCATGTCTGGAAGTTGCATGGGCTCCCGAAGCAAGTGGTTTCCGACCGAGGTCCGCAGTTTGTCGCGGAACTGACTCGGGAGCTCTACCGCCTGCTCGGCATAAAGCTAGCTACCACCACGGCGTACCATCCGCAGGGTGACGGACAGACGGAACGGGTCAATCAGGAGTTGGAGCAATATCTCCGCCTCTTTGTCAATGAGAGGCAGGACGACTGGGATGAATTACTTCCGCTGGCGGAATTCCAATACAACAACCATGTCCATTCCGCCACACAACAGACTCCCTTCATGCTCGACTCCGGACGACACCCGCGGATGGGCTTCGAACCACGCCAGGCTGAGTCCCGACTCGAGACGGTCAATGAGTTCCGAGACCGCATGGACTCCACCCTTTCGGAAGCCAAGTCGGCCCTTGCAAAGGCCAAGGATGACATGGCGAGGTACTACAACCAACGCCGGGTTCCTGCCCCAGAGTACCAAGTTGGAGACAAGGTGTATCTAGATGCAAGTGACATCCGCACCACACGCCCTTCACAGAAGCTTGCCCACCGCTACCTTGGGCCCTTCACAGTGACGCGGAGGGTTGGACGGAATGCATACCGCCTGCGACTTCCGATGTCCATGTCCCGCCTCCACCCCGTCTTCAACGTGGTGAAGTTACTCCCTATGCTTGAGGACCCAATTCCAGGTCGGAAGGCTCATCCGCCACCTCTGCCAGAGATTGTAGATGGGGAGGAGCACTATGTGGTGGAACGGATCCTGGACAGCCGGTTTGTGCGAGGACGACTCCAATTCCTCGTGAAATGGGAAGGGTATGGGTACGAAGAGAATTCGTGGGTCCCGGAGCAAGATGTTTCCGCCCCGGACAAGCTCGGGGAGTTCTATAGGACACATCCCGGTGCCCCTCGCCGGATCCGCTCGTTGGCATTTCAATCCCTCGTGTCCCGTGCTTCGAGGACGCAGCACGCTAGAGAGGGGGTGATGTCAGGGGACACCCTGTTTTCCATTTCCAGTTCCGACTCCATTTCCGAAGACGCTTCCGATTCCGATTCCATCTCCGCCTCCGCTCTCGGAAATGATTCCGCTTCTGGGAGAACTTCCACCAGTTCTGTTCGCCTTCCCAGTTCCACTCCAATTTCCGAGTTCCACCCTCGGAACAGTGTCGGAAATCAAGCGACTCGCGTAATAGGTGACATCAAGGGTCGATCAAGGGTCAGGGAGGTGCAGGGTTGATGGCGGGTGCCAAGTGTTGTCCCTGGCTGCGCAGCGTAGTATAATACGGGCTCGCTGACATTGGGGGTCCTTAGACTTTTCTCTTTGGATTTCCCCTTGTCAGGTGAGA
This sequence comes from Gautieria morchelliformis, assembly GCA_015179125.1. NCBI lineage: Eukaryota > Fungi > Basidiomycota > Agaricomycetes > Gomphales > Gomphaceae > Gautieria > Gautieria morchelliformis. The sequence goes on along the minus strand of WHVA01000164.1, from coordinate 102,142 downwards.
ATCCCCTCTCTTGTATGCTCTGTTCATTTATACAGACTTTGGATTTCCCCTTGTCAGTTGTGTGGTAGTGTGATCTCCACAACTAGCCAGGGTTGCCCTTACAAGAGCTGCATGGGAGCTGAGGGAGACCTGCACGGAAGCTGCTGGAGAGCTGCAGGAGAGCTGTGGGAGAGCTGCATGAAGAGCTGCATCAGACCTGCAGGAGAGCTTCACTGGAACTGCCCAAGAGCAGGGGATGCGGAGAGACAGAGGTCTTGCAAAACTCGCTGTGCTAAGAACAGGAGATAGAGTGAAGGAAATCACGTATTGAAGGCAATTATCTGATTGCAGAATAACGAGCATACATGAGGGGGTTTTATACAAAGAGCTGACACAACAGGGAATGGGGTAGTACTAAGCCAATTCCGGATGAAGCGGAAGTCGGATAGACATACGGGGTAAGTAACTAATTGGGAACAAAGAACTACAAGGGGGTTCGGGGTAGTGTAAAGAACAATAGCAAAAGAACAAGGGGACTGAAAGCATATCTGACATAATGGAACAACGGGACTCCAGAGGGGATGGACATATGGTCTTGCTGTGCTGTGAGTCAAGTCCGGTGGGTCTGAGTAATAGAGTCAAAAGAACAAAGGATATAACACAGGGTGGGGTTGTCGGAATTATCAGAATGTCGGAAGGAAGTGGAACTGAGTGTCGGAAGTTGGAAGTGCATGGTCGTAACAAATCAGATATTCAACTTTGATATATGACTCCCTTTGCATTATCTCCTGTTCTTAGCACAGTGAATTTGCAAGACCTCTGTCTCTCTGCCTTATGACATCCTGTCTTCCACCTCTTCCAACTTCTGTTGGGGGTGCAACATATAAGTTGAAGCCACTGTCCTTTTAGTTCCGACTTCCAGGATTCATATAGGTCTCCCACCAGCTCTCATGCAGCTCTCCTATGTTGTGAAATCTCAGGGTGTAATTAGCTAAGACCTGCACAAGACCTGCATGAGAGCTGCAGGAGAGCTCCATGGCAGCTCTCCTGCAGCTGCACAAGCTTGGGGGCAAGACCTGAGGTGAGTTCTGAGGTACAGAATGAGGTTCTGAGAGGGAGGTTGGGTAACAGCCTGGAGGTAGAAGATGTTGGAGCTTGTGGCCTGGAACTACCAGTGGCAGCAGATATCACAGTATCACGATATGTCAGTCAGTATGTGAGGCCCCCAGTTCATTGCTGAGCTCACCTGAGAGCTGTCCCAGAAGATTGTGTGATCTCTGTGGCACTGAAGGGTTGCCCTTACAGAAAGTTCTTTAAGTAACCTACATTACTAACTAAAACTTGCCTGATGGGCACTGTGATGTTTGGACTCTACTTACAATTTGACTCTAATTTAAAGCATGGCCTTTTAGAGTCCTCTGGTCTGTCATAGTCATGGAGGTGCTCTGTTGTAAGTCACGGCACGCAAGCTGCTGCGTACATAGATGATGAGGGGTGAAGGGAACTAAGGAGAAATAGATTCAAGCACCAATTAAGGGCTGAAGCGAGTCTGGGAGCAAAACGACAAGAACTGTGGCTTCAAACAGCCAGCTACAATAGCACAAATGGAGTTTCTTACTGCCTAAGGTTCTATACATGTTTGCTAGCTATTTAACTAGCTTGGAACGAAGCTATGCTATGAAAGTTGCATGATACATGCACCGGTGCTGGAGTATGTACCTATTAGGTACTAGTGCCTTGAACTGTGGAGCTCATTCTATATTACTGTGGAGCTAATATATCATTCAGGAACGATGGAGCGCCTTCTGCGCTCCATCTCGGATCTGTGCCTTGAGTGGCCCCTGAACCTGGCTCAGGGTTAAAGGGTCCGGCAAGATGCGCGTGCGAATGATGTCACATGCGCATCTAATGGATCCAGGGTCAATGACTGGCATATGCGTAAGTCCATACCTTGGGACGTGCTAGAATGAGGCTGGAGACTCCCATCCATAATATAACATGCTCATGGCTGTCATTAGGAGGGTAGAAATAACAAAACATGGTGATTGCCTCCCCCTGTGACCAACCACCAGGCAGCTAGCATGCCAACAGTCCACTGACAGTGCTTGAGGCGATATTGGCAGCCTCCACGGCAGAAGGAATGTGTCCCATAGAGTGCCCAGCTACAATAACCCAAGCTCTGCATGTCCTTTGTCAGTGAACAACTAACAATGGCCCCAGTCTAAGGGGGGGAAAAAAGCAAAGGCTCAGGAATGAGGACCAAGGACAGTCTATAACACATACCAGAGGCTCGTTGTGCAACACACCAGCTGAAGAGTTGACTTCCAAGAACAGTGGGCCAGTGCAGGGTATTTCAGGCCTGTAGAGCCTTGCCAAACACAGAAGTGCACGAATGGGACATATCTGAACATCAGCATCATTCGCATATAGGCACCAAGTATGAGTGACACCAGTCTGGGCTGACTTCTGAGTGACAAGCTTGATATCATAGTAGCAGCCTGTAGCAGGAAGATGTCAGACTTTATGGGTCCAATTGGGGTTCACCTCCAGCATAGATCTATATCACTATAGACTATCGAATTCACCACCAACTACTACTATCATATATTCTGTGAGCACCTTCAACCTATAACTAGCAGAGAGTATGACTTACATAGGCGGCATCTTACATAGAATTTGAATACTAGTTTTGATGGATTGAAACCGTCAATCATTCAGTGCAAGCCATACTTGCCTGGATCTAGAGGGTAAATAGTACTGATGGAGACAGATGGAATTTCACTCAAACAGAGGAAATATATATACAGTAGGAATAATTAAAATCAATAGAGCTATTACTGTAAATAATAGTACAGTCCAAAACCAAGAGTGTCATGCTGTGACGACGACTTGTCCACCGAAGCATGCATAATGATGATGCTGTGGACCCAGCTGGATTGCTTACATGTAAATGGAAATTTAGACATGCATATCCAGTACTCGCCTACTCTGCAGTATCTGTGGTGTGAAATTCGGATTCTTCTCGTATGAGGCTAATTCTTGCTACTGTGACCATGATGGACCTCCAGGAGTGTGGAAATCGTGGAATGGCTTTCAGAAACCATGGCTTCCAGCAGTTCCATGCATCCTGGCTTCTGCAGCTACCTCAGCCCCCTCCTCCAGTAGTAGTCGAACAACAGCGTCATGCCCAGCATACGACGCTGCCTGCAGTGCACTTCCATACTCACAACCTTGTGCATTTATGTCTGCGCCCCCCTCCAGGAGTAATTGAACTGTTTCATAATGGCCATTAAATGCAGCTGTCTCCAGCGCACTGCCATATTCTTCTCCCTGCAGGTTCACATCTGCACCCTTCTCTAGAAGTAGTTGAATGGTTCTATTGTTGCCCTTCAATGCTGCCACCCGCAGCACACTGCCACAATGTCTTCCTTGCATGTTTACATTTGCACCATTATCTAGAAGCAATTGGATGGTCCCATTGTGCCCCTCAAATGCTGCCCACAGCAGTGGACTGTCACATCTTTCTCTGGGCAAATTCACATCTGCGCCCCTCTCCAGGAGGAGTCTGACAATCCCATCGTGGCCATTAAATGCAGCTGCCCACAATGGACAGCCATACTCCCCTCTCAGGTTCACATCTGCACCCCTCTCCAGGAGGAGACTGACAATCCCATCATAGCCATTATACGCAGCTGCCTGCAGTGCACTGCCATATTTTCCCTGCAAGTTCACATCCACACCTTTCTCCAGGAGTAATCGAACTGTCTCATAATGGCCATTAAATGCAGCTGTCCGCAGCACACTGCCACATATCCCACCCTGCATATTCACATCTGCACCCCTGTCTAGCAGCAATTGAATGATCTCATCAAACTCTCCAGTTGCTGCCGCCTGCAAGGCACTGCCAAAAAGCCCTCCTTGTGAGTTCACATCTGCCCCATTGCCGAGCAATAACCGAACAACTCCAGCTTCCCCCTTACACGCCGCCGCCTGCAGAGCATTACCATATCGTCCTCCCTGTGCATGAACATCCGATCCACTCCTCAAGAGATGTTGGCATGTCCTCTCCAATCCAGCAAGTGAACTGTAATAGAGAGCTGAGCCCATAACTATTTTCTCCTTCATTTCCGGGCCATCACGGGCACCCGGATCATGAAGGTGCAGCCAGTTCGTATACATCATGTCCTTTGGCTGAAGAAGGGCCATTATTAGTCCATGTAGAGACTCACAGGCCCCGTGTCTATCTGGCTGAGCATGATAGGGCCAATATCTCGATGCATAACCGGATAGTGGATGGGTCTTAGTCGTAATGGAGGATACGCCATGATGCTGGTTGAACTGCATGAGGTAGGCCAGACACGTCTTGGCAATGAATGTGTCAGCAATCTGTTGGTTGAAATGATAATAAGACAGCCTCGCATCACTTGTCCGTAGGTGTTCCGAGATCAAATAATCTCGGACAGAAACATGAGCCAGTCTGAGTTCCCGCTCATTGGCGTCTGCATTGTTGAGGAATCGGGTGTCCTCGCTGCTGTCCTTCATGGCATCTGAAACTATGACGAGACTAGAACATATGGCCACTAGATTTCGTGGATCCCAAAGCCGCCGACGGGGGTCAAATAGCACACCGTCTTCCGCGTCTGGATCGGTGGCCAGCACTTCGACAGCTTCTTGTAGTGATATCGGGCGAGCGGAGAATGCGAGCCACTTCAACACCCGCAGAGCGTCCCGCCTATGCTCGTGGAGAATGCTCCAGAGAATTCTGTCATAGGTCTCATTCAGCGTTGCTGGTAAAGACCCGAGCACTTGCATGAGCTGAGCAGAAGAAAAACACATTCGTAGGGCATCCAGCTGACAGACAACCCATCGAAACCTGGCTGTCCTGTCAGCATACACTATCAAGGCAGGCGTACAGACAACTTTACATTCCGCGTGCACCCTCGATCAAAGTATTCTCGATCGTTCGCTTCTCCTCTGTTGAGCATCGACTGAACTTGGTATCATGCTCAAGTGTCTGCGTCACATGGAGTCGAATGTCAATGTCGACCAGACTCTCGTCCATCGGTACTTGATGTGAAACGAGGGAATCTAATGCGTCTTCGATATCCCGTTCTTTCCGACTTGTTGCTAGGAGGTGTGACGTGCCAAGGCCCCAGGCGTTGATCTCTCGGAGCAGTTTCAGCAGCTGGCCTCGTTGCGGACATTCGTCAAGGGCGTCAAAGACGATATACACGCTCTGGAAACCCCCCATGATGGCCTGCAGGGTTGCCACCAGCTGCCCCAGAGTTGGCGATTGGTGTAACCTCTCGCACTCGTTGAAAATTTTCACCAGGGCGACGGGAATGGCTGCACATTGCAGAGACAATTGTTTTATGATGGCTCTCAGGGCAGCATCTGGCCGTGTGTCACTAGTGTGGAAATCAAAATAGAAATACACCAATGCGAGTGTAGGGTCTGATTTGCAGTGACGAGAAATGTCTTCGATGATCGTCGAGCTAGACACATGCCAGCGTGAGCATGAAATCAAGATATCAAGGCAAATTGGTCTTTACCATAACACACTTTTGCCAGCGCCAGCTGTTCCGTTCTGTCAATGGCATGAACCAATCGACAAGAGCAAGAGGAAACGTACGTATGCCGTGAAGCCATAAGAACGAGTTATCCTTGCTTTTCCATTCTTGGAAGTCCTGTCCTTGCAAAAACCATAGGCCGGTCTCTTCCTGACGTTCATTACAAGCATTCGTATGCTTGGAGTGGTGGTCAGGAGCCGACAGCCATTCGAATAGTTTCTTATGGTTCTCCTCTACACAATAATTCCGGGAGAATTAGCATCAGTCTTGTTGCAGAGTAGCAGCAGCGTCACATACTTAGGTTGAAAGCAGTAACCTCTTCACGCAGGGCTTCGACCTCAGTATGTATTGTCAGCGTCATGCGTCTGTCAGGCAATTAAGATCGGTTCGTTCTGGCCAAGTAAATGAACCTACGTCTGATCTACATTCAGGGTTGACATCAATCGCTGCTGGAACTGCTCAAGATAATCCACCGTCTTTTGAATGTCCCCTTCTTTGAGTGGCCACATCAGCGCTTGTATGCCATCCTTTCGTGGACCTTTAGGTTCTAAAGTCTTCTTGAGAGATTCCATCTCGCAATGGCAACGAGGAAGCCCTTCGGGATCGTTAAGAAGCTCAGTCAAAGCGGGCAATTGAGAATGTCCTATGGCTTCCTCATCCTCCACCAGCTCGCGGACGTCGTCGAGCACATTTTGGAGTCCACGCAAGTGGTGAATTATCCTCTTCTTAGCTTTGGATGCGTTCTTGACGCTACTTCCATAGTCGTAACACGTGCTAAGAGTCGATGCAGTAAGCTGAAGTACAGCAATTACATTCGCTGGTCGGTTGGTTTAGCTAGTATGTCGGAAAGGGTAGTTTCAACGGCTTGCCTGCTAATCCGAGGGTTGCTAGGGCGGCAGCCATATGGTTCAGTACTGCCCGTGTTTGGTGGAGAGAGTATCTAGAGTTATGGATCAGTGGGTAGATACCTCTCTTGGCGCTTGTAAGATAGCGGACAGTGACGAGGGCCTAGTCGATCAGTCCAAACACATTTCCGCGCGAGTGGATCCCCGACTCTCTCCGAAGGAGAAGGAGGGGACGCGAATGGCCGTGAATACGTTTATGTGGATGAATTTCTATTCATTTTATTGGATGGCCTTTCCCACCGGATTCTTCCGTGGTGGCCTCTTTTACGTGGGGGGAGGGGTGGTCTCTCCGAGTCTCACCGGGGGTAAAAGCTATTTTGGAGTCGTTTGCGATTGCCCGCCGGTGCCTTTTCTTGTCACCCCACACCCCTTGCCGTCATCCCGCGCGTTTGCAGTGGTTTTGCTGGGAACAGTCGTGCAACGATTTTGGTGTGCGTTGGGAGGGCGGAGTTTTGTCCTGTTCACTACCCTGGTAGGGGTAGGTGCTCAACGTCATTTGTTTTTCGTCACTGGGTTGACCCACTCCTTTCCTTTACGCGCCCTCGTGGACGTCTGCGTTTCCTTTTACGGCTTTCGATTTCGTGTGTTTCTTATGCCTTTGCCCACCGACGTCGTAGGAGACTTTCATTGCACGCGTGAGCATATGTGTACTGATCGAACAGGAGATGGGTTACACATCCATTGCTTTTCTTTATAGTGTTGTGTGAGTGCTTGCCTTTTGATTTCCTGCACTTCTTACGTGATCGTTCGCCGACGTCCTAGGATGCTTGCATTGTACGTGCCCTGGTGAACGTCTACGCCTACGCTTCCTTTTACGCGTTTCGATTTCGTGATTTCTTACGCGTTTGTTGACTGACGTCACATTGCCTTTTGATTTCGAGTATTTCACGTGCTTGTTCACCGACGTCGCACGTCAGTCTCGACCATACCACCGTGTCCACAGCCTTTCGGAACGAAGACCTGAGGCGTCAGACGAGTGCAACGCCGTCAGGAGCGTTTTCCGCAGCCAGAGGAAGGAAAACTATTGTCGAAACGTGCACCGTATGCAAGAAGCGAGGCCACACATCAGACCGATGCTGGGCCGCTCATCCAGAGCTCAAGCCCATGCGGAAGGTTGAGGAAAGAAAAAGGGAAAGGGGAGCGAACCAAGTGACTGAGGACACATCGGGTGATACCGTACGAGAATTTGCCGGAAACGCGAGTCTGCGGTCATCGCTCCCACTGTCGCCCAGCAGCAACGCTGATTTATGCTGGAACACCGACACGGGAGCCACCAGCCACATGACCCCGCATCGCCACTGGCTGCGCAATTATGAACATTACCGTGTACCCATCCATCTAGCGACGAATGATATTGTGTACTCAGCTGGAAGGGGGCAAGTCTTGTTTACCCCAAAGGTTGATGGGCAAGCATCGCGGAATATTATGTTCTCGAGAGTTCTGCACGTACCGGATCTCCAAAATAACCTACTTGCCGTACTTCATCTCACCACCCATCACGACTTCTCAGTCAATATTGTGAAGGATCGTATCTCATTCACGCGGGATGGGAGACTACTTTTCTATGCAGCCGTACGAAATGGGACAGGATTCCTAATCGGAGACACCATTCCAAATCCAGAATCTGCACTCACCACTTCCTCACCTATCGTGGATCGGCCACTCTTACACAAGCGACTAGCACATATTGGTCTTGAACGCCTTGAACGGCTCCTGAAGCATGACATGGTCGATGGCATACGCGTAAGCTCTAGTGCGACCATCCCCACAATATGTGAACCATGCATCGCTGCGAAACAACACTGTAGTCCTTTTCCCAAGAAGAGTGAGAACCGTGCACTGAACCCGCTCGACCTCGTCGTTTCAGATGTACATGGCCCTCTCCCAGTCCGTACACTGTCTGGATACCGATACTGGATCACATTCACAGACGATTGCACAAGGTACAGATGCGTTTACCTTCTAAAAACGAAGGACGAAGCATTTGAAGCCTACCGAGCCTACGAGGCACTGGTAGCTAGCTATTTTATCTAGGGATAGGGAGGGATGAGAGAACACAACGGGCAGAGGACCGAGCCGAGCACGGCTTGGCCTCGTGCACGAGATCAATGGGCCTAGACCTCACCAACCACCAGTTCCCGCAGGGAACGGACAGTCGGCCCATTGGTCAACTCGCCCATAGGAAAGTAGAGTACGCACACGCACAATAACATTTGCTAAGCTAAGAGACGCTGTCTGAAGGAGGACATGGTAGTAAGAATACTAGCGTGTGACTGGAAACTGAAACTGATGAAAAGAGGCAGAATCTCCTCACAGCGGCGCCAGTAAGAAAGGAAAGATTGGGAGGACCAGCGGCCTTGCATCATCACAATCCACGGATCAATGCCCAGGAGGAGAAGGAAAGTAGTGCCGCCTATACGAAAGCCATGGCCGAGAACGGGGGGGAGGCCGGCCAGGGACCAAACCTCACGGCAACGGGCAAGGAACCACCTCCTACGCATTGGAGCCCATGAGCCGTCCGCAGTCTCAAAGGCAAAGAGAGGCGCATCCAAAGGGATGGCGCAGTTGGAAGCGAGAGGTGCTGGAAGGCAGCAGTGGGGGAGCAGGAGCAGGCGGAATCCGTCAGGTGGATGTCATCCCCATCCGGCTTTGTCTTGGAGCGAGGAATGTGAAAGGAGACATAAGCGCAGCGGTTGGCGGCAACGCCATGCTTGATGCGCGTAGAACGCGACACATGCTGGGCAGGATCGAAGTGATCATCGATGAGAAGCTCGCCAAGGCACGAGCAGGACCAGAAGGCGACGCAAGCAACGGCGAAGACAGCGATGTCGAAAGAATTGGTTAGGGCCAGATGGGCGCGGAGAGCGCGGAGATGCTGCATGGTGACCGGGTCACGTTTGGGCAAAGAAGATGAAGGAGGTGCGAAATGAGCAGCACCCCGAACGGAACGTTCCAGCATGCTCCCGCCAAGCCAAGGGGCATCATTGATCTGATGCCACAGCTTCAAGCCCGCCAGCCACTGCCGCATCGCGGCTTTGCTGACCGAGCCCGCACCCCGCGTGGTAATAAAAATGCTCAGCAACGCCTCGGAGGCTGGCATACGCAAATGTTCGGGAATACGGTAGTCATCACAGAAGCGCATAAAGCGGACAAGGCCAGCGGCATAGGTAGATAACGTAGAACGCTGTACAGAACTGGCTAGAACAAAACGTCTGCGCACAACTAAGGAAGGGGGAACGGTGAGGGACATGTCACGCATGGCCTGAAGGCCGTAAGGATAAACCCAGTGTACAAAACTATCGGGTGCGGAAACAGGAGGCCGAAGTGGGCTGGGATCGAGAACAGACGGTTGGGGTACACCACGACGTGGGGAGGCGGCAAGGGAAAGGGGAATGGCCGCAATGGAATGGGGGGTGGATATGCCAAAAAGAGCCACATCAGCGTTCTGAGCAGCCGCCGTGTGGGGAAGTGACATGTGATAGAAAGGGGACAAGCTCCACAGGCAAGGGGAAGCTGCACTGGAGGTTGGAATCAGAGCTCGGAAGGACACCTCGTGAGATGCAGTCAGCCTTGTTGGCCGCGGAAGCCACGTAGACAGGGGTGATCAGAATGTTGGAGGGGACGAGGGCGGCCGTCATGCGACGAATGGAGTCGTTGCGAGCGATGTTACGAGAGTGACCCTTCTCAAAAGCAGCAATGACACCGGTATTGTCACCACGGATGATGAGATTACGGTCAGAAAGGCCCTGTGAAAGGCACCAGAGAATGGCCAGCTCGAGGGCAATAGATTCTGCCCAGCCGATGTCTCGGCCCGCGGCCTTCCACCCCTCAGTCAGCCTCCACGCCGCCCACTTGTCACCCACCGTCAAGCCAATACCCCAGGAAGTAGATGCGTCGACATAAATATCGAGGTCGCACAGAACACGCGGCAAGAGGGAGCAAGAAGCGCCCGGGATGTCGAGCACACATGCCCACCAACGAAGAGCTTCCTTCACCGATGCTGGAACGTGATGCAGTGCCCAATTGTTCGGAAACTTAGCCATGAACGTGCAGAGAGGAGAAAGAGCATGACGGCTGTTCTTATACACGAAACAAATATGCTGCAAAGTTCCCAGGATGCTTGCGCAGTCACGACGAGTGACACGGCATTCAGCGAGTGACAGGAAAGCCGCGACCTTGGCAAGACAACGCAGCCTCTTCTCCTCAGGCAAAGCAATGGTGCGAAGGGAACAATCCCATAAGAAGCCAACAAAGAGGAAAATGAAGGCAAAGACACTCCCCTTGATGTGGACAGGATGCCAGGGAACACCAAGAGGAGCAGTGACGGCGAAGACGCGATCCAAATCGAAGGAATAGACAAAGCCAGTGTGAACGGAAGTGGAGATGGGAGAACGGAAGAAAATGAAATCGTCGACCCACTTGATCGTGTATTTGATACCGTGGAACTTAAGAATATCAATCAGGGCATCAGCAACGGAGCCTTGAATGCCACCCGCCGGAGCCAAACCAAATACGGCACAGTGTTCAACCCAAATCTGGTCGTCCCACATCACAGTGATGTAAGGCTTGTGTGCAGGGGAGATAGGTGAGTTACGGTACGCTTTAGCGATATCAAGCGAAGCGGCTTGAGTGCCGGGAGGGCAGGAAGAGATCTGGCCAGCAGAACCATGAGCGAGTGAAAAGGGCAGAGGGAGGAGGGGGATGGGGAGAAGCCACAGGACGGGCGCAGCATGAGAAAGTACTCACAAAATCCGCACAATGAGCGGCAGAATAGTAGCGAGTAGGGAAATCGGCAGCATCGAGCCAACCATTTGTAGAACAGCCAGAGGAATCCTCCTTGGACAAGTGACGGATGAGATGTAAGGAGTGAGTGTGAGAACCCGGGTTCTTGACTACGCCAAGGGGGGACGTTCGAAAATGACCATTGAAGATGCGATACGCATCAGAAACAGAAAATGGACCGTCCATGCGGCCCGCAGCAACTTCCTCGGTCAGCGAGGCGGCAACGTAATCAGGACGTGAGAGAGCTGAGGCGAGGTTCTTCGGAATGAAGGTTTCATTGAGCGGGGGAGGGCTGCCAATGGGAGAGCCGTAAGTGATATCATGGACGAGATTGGAGTAGCGGGACGCGAGGCCCGTATTATGTAAAGCAAGCTGCCATGCGGATGGATTATAAGGAGTGATAATTTTATACAGGATGCGAGAGAACTCAGTTTCGGGGACACACCGAGGCAGCATGATGCTGGTCACTGCAGAGGGCACAGGAGTGTTCGCTGTGCGTGGGAGAAGAGGAATCAGAGCAGGAGCCACGGACATTGAACATGATGCAGACGCATTTGTTCGACTTGTCAACAAGGTGGTCATTCCGCCATTCACATAGGATGGGGCGCTCAGGGCGACTGGCATGGGATGCACTGCAAGTGGAGGCACGGTGGCCAATGACACCGCAGCGTAAACAGAGCGCCGGTTTGCGGCTCTCCCGAAAGGAATTACCGGAGCGTGGGCGATCTTTGTCATAAGGGGCATACCGCGGAGAGTGTGAGACGGCAAGAGGGTCAGGGGAAAACATGTGTCACGAGGAGCGAGGAGGACGCGCGTCAGAGTAGGAGATGGCACGTTGTGGGATGGAGTTGCGCGCGCGTTCGAACATCGCAAAGTACGTCGGGTCGTTGGGATCGACCAAGAAAGGCTTATCCGTGAATTGCGCACGCAGCGTCCTATCCAGCATGCGCCAGGCGGAGAGATGTTGAGCGAACGCGGTGTCCGCCAGCATGCGAGCATGATGACAATGCCAGCCCTTCGCAAGGGCAGCATCAGCAAGCTTGTCCACAACCGACAGCCAATTCTGGTACGCTTGCAGGAAGGTGGCGGTGTCGAGGGATTCCTCCGCAGGGAAGAACGAGTCATCCAGCGATTGTTTACCCACCCCATTACCAAAAGGAATCTTCTTGTATCGCAGGTTGTCATTGCTGCGAATGCGATCCAGGGCAGCAGTGGTGAGCATCGACAGCGGTATGTAGATGCCATTGAATGCCATCTGCATTATGGCGGCAGGCATCTTGACGACATCCATCTGCAGCTTGTTGCCGGCGGCAGACTGGATGGTGTGTAAGGGCGGCAACATGTCGAAGTCGACAGGGCGCGACTTAGCATGGAGCAAGCTGGCCAGCGCAGCAGGATCACCCGCAGTGGCAATGAGCGCCTGCAGGTCAATGGCCTCGAGAGGGTTATCTGTGGGGGAGTTGGCGGACGCGCGAGAATCCCCAGCACTTTGGGACGGCAGCGGGATCGGAGGCGCGGATGGCTGCTGGGACGGGGCATCGGCCGTCGGCGGAAGAGCGGACGTAGAACCCGGAAGAGTAGGATCAGTAGTGACGTCAGGGACCGGCGGCGTGAGGAGAATGGAAGGGATGTTGGCCTGAGAAGGCGTCGTAATCATAACGGAAGGAGCGGTGGGTCGCGAGTTAAGGAAATCGACTAAGCTAGGCAGGTCATCCTCGACGTCGTCATCGGAGACAGGATCTCTATTGCGAGGATTAGCCCTCTTCGCTCCCCTTACCAGGTTGAGCTTGCGTATGACAGCATTTTGTTTCTCAGTCCTAGCGACCAGTTGCCGAAAAAGATCGAGCTGTTGATCAGGCTCGACGGCCTGTGTCGCGGAGATCCTAGATCCTCCAGCCGAAGGCGGCCCAGGATTGCTGGTCGGGGGGCGTCCAGGGGAGGATTTCCAAGACACACCCTGCGGGGGTCGTTCGGAGAGAACCATTGTGAGAAAACAGTTTGCGACGCTAAGCTAGGATGTGGAGGAGCGAAGGAGAGAAGGGTGTGATTACCAATCACACCCTTCCAACTCAGCTAGCCAGGTTTGAACTTGTCACGCGTACCTTGTGTAAGTTCAACCATACAGAGAACCAGACAAATTTAAGAGTGAAACGATTCAGAGATGACAAAGGGGGGGAGTACATCGGCCACAAGTGGGACCAGCACTTCCAGCGTCGAGGCATAGTACATGAGCACACTACGAAAGGCTCGCCTCAACAAAATGGCATCTCAGAGCGGACAAACCGGACCCTCATTGAAGGAACGGTCGCAATGTTGCAGCAAGCCCACCTACCAGCATCAATGTGGGGCGAAGCACTGACACTACTAGTTCGAATCATCAATGCCACTCCGACTTCCGCACTCACAGACAAAACGCCATACGAGGCCTGGTTCGGCCACAAACCAAACCTCAGCATGCTACGCACGTTTGGTTGCACTGCCCACATTCACATTCAGAAGGATGAAAGAAAGGGACTACAGCCCAGATCCCGCAAATGCATATACCTTGGCTTTGAAGATGGTTATAAAGGCTGGCGCTGCATGGACCCTACCACTAGACGCATTATCATATCAAGAGACATCATCTTCAACGAACATGAATTCCCAGGTCTTTCTACCGCAGACAACACTGCCGATCCACCCATACCTACCTTGGTCCCAAACCCCAACCACATCGCTGTAAAGATGTCGATCTTAGGACCTTGTATCACAAGGGCACTGCAGAACTTGACCAATGAGTGGTATTCTGAATGCTACGTAGTGACAGGTAAGAGTAAGATGCGATGGGGACCGCTAGCCGGTTCCCACGCATAAACTATACAGTGGGTCCCTAAGGGGCCCACTGGGATGTCGGGGCCGGCCCGGCCCTCCACAGGGAATGGGCCCGTGATTGAGAGCCGCAGGGTGGTGCTCTGAGGCGTCAGCACTTCCCTGGCGTCGATGAGGCTCGACCATTGGTCCGTCGAGCCGAAGAGGTCGAGTAGCCTCGCCCTGAGCGGTGATGCGACCCCTTTGACCCGGGGTGCAAGGGCCTTCAACCACATCCAGACGTCCATGTCGTCTAGGTTGAAGGTGCCATCCACGTTGTCACGGATGGCGGAGGGGATTCCTTCAGGGTTGTGTATCCAACCCTTTAGAATGGCCGCGATGTCGTGCGGGGTACTGCCCGCTATCACGAGACAATCCCTTTTGGGATTGCGAGCGCGTTGTTCGCACTCGATGCGTTTGAACACGCCGATCATCTCGCGCGTACGCGCGATCTGCAGCATTTCTTTTGCCCGCGCTATGAGTTCGACGAAGCGGGGTTCATCAAGCGGGCAGACGTCGTACCATTGGGTACGACGTTGTTGGGCCTTTCCTACCGGTCATGGTAGGAGGCCCGTCTCGGAGATCGGTGGATCTCCGAGTGGGATGAGCCTTCCCTCCCCCGGGTATGGAGGATGAACCGACTCAACTGTCCCCGCCGGCGGATGTAGGGCCACGCCAGGCCCGATGTACTTGGCCTCGACCTGTGCTACCTGCCGCTGAAGGGCGGGGTCGTTGATGGTGTGCGACGATGACGCCGCTAGGTAAGCGCTGATTGCGCTTTCCTTCGCAATGGCTAGCCCATTGACGGTGTGGAGGGAGCCGCGCAATTTCTTGCGCTTTTTCTTTGGCTGCTCTGCCAGCCGCTGTGCCCGTTCAGGGTCGTACGTCTTCCAGACAGACGAGTCTGACTCCCATCCATCTGGGACGCCGTACGCAGAGTCGGAAGGTGCACTCTGCCCTTCCGTTGTTGTCGTGGTCAGAGTCGGCGCCGACAATCGGGACGCGAGCCCCGATGTTGCGCGCGCCGGCAACGGCACCGTTGCGCGAGGTGAAGATGGCCCGGCCACTGGGTCTGTGGCCGGGTCATGTCGCGGCCTTTTTGAGGCAGCGTGGACCAGGGTAACCTGGAGCTGGGCTGCGCTCAGCTGCTGCTCCAGTTCCTTGATCCTGGCGCGCTCGGTTACGAGCGCGTCGTCGCGGTCCTCGACCGCGCGTTCTAGCTCCTTGACCTCTTTCTTGAGGTCGTGGACGTCCTGGAGGGGCTCTTCTCGCGCGTCACGCGCGATGCCCCTTGGGAGCCATCCCCAAGCTGCATCGACGGCGTCGCCGATGTCTTCATCCCGCAACTTGACCTTGCGGGTGCCGGTCGCGGCCCTAAGGTGCACGGCGTAGTCGGCGCATGTTGCGCAATCGTCCAGTGCTCCTGGTCTATCGGAGCACGGAGAATGTCTGTGGCCCCTTGTCTCAGGGCTGTTGTTCACGTTGTGGACGTTGACGGGTCAACGTCCATCCCATCTTTGGGGGGCATCATCTTCGTGGGTAGATGATGGTGGTGGTTGCTTCCAAGAAGCGATGCGCCCTCGGAAAGATCCGAGGTGAAAATTTAACCGCGCCGTGGCCGGCGTGTCACGTGGCCTGCACGTGACGGATGCGTCTAGCGGCGTCTGGGGAGGTCGTGTGGCTTGCCCACCCCCCGAAGCTCTAGGTAGCTATCCAGGGCTTCAAGGTCCTTGCAGGACGACATAGGATCCCATGTCACGTGGCCTAGGGTCCAACGGACCTGGAATTCCAGGTCCGTCGAGTTTATCCATCAATGTGCGATAATCTCGTCGACGAGCCACTCCTCGTCGTCATTTGCTCCGAAGTCATAAAATGACTTGGCCTCACGACGAGGGAACAATTCGTCGTTGTTAGCCTCGTATCGCCGTACGAGGCTGGAATGGAAGACCGGTGAAATGCGATGGCTTTTCAGTTCGTCGGGAAGATCAAGGGTCACCGTCGAGGCGTCGTTGTGAGCCTCGACGACGCGGTACGGTCCGATGTACCGCGGGACTAGTTTTCTGGCTCTTCCTTTCAGGAGAGTTAGGTTTTGTGTCGAAAGGTAGACGCGGTCGTTGGCCGCGTACCTGTCGCTCGCCATACGTTTCTTATTTGCGTGAAACGTTTGCGTCACTCGATGCTCTATGATTGCATCGTGTGCCGCCATCAGGTTCCATTTTGCCTGATGTGCGAACCGGGCCACCCCCTTGAACGGGGTGTCCGCAGCTATGGGGAGGTCTATCCGCAGCATATAGCCGTGGATCAGCTCGAAAGGTGCGAACCCTGTGGTCGCACTGACGTTGCTGTTAAGGGCGACCTCAACCATTGGGCATTTCACTGCCCAATCCTTCTGATCGTCTCTGACGACCGCGCGCAATATCTGGCCGATCGAGCGGTTTGCCCGCTCGGTTGCTCCATCCGTTTGTGGATGGAAGGCAGTTGACATGAGGAGCTTAGTCCCCATGAGTCGCTGGAGTTCACAGCAGAAGATCGACGTGAACTTTGAGTCTCTGTCAGAGACGATGGAGTCGGGAACTCCATGTAGTCGGATGACCTCTTTCAGAAACAGCCAGGCTACTCCCTTGGCTGACATGCTCATCGTGGTTGGCACGAGGTGTACGAGCGACGTTAGTCGGTCGATGACTACCATCAGGTAGTCACAGTCGTTGGACTTGGGCAGGGGCCCCATGAAGTCGATGCCAATCGACTGCCATGGCCTATCCGGAATGGGTAGGCTGTGTAGTAGGCCTTTGGGCCGTTGTGGCCCGGTTTTCGTCATCTGACACCTCGCGCACGATGTGCAGAACGCTTCTATGTCTGGGCTCATGCCCGGCCACCAATATGCTCTTCGAACGTAGTTCGAAGTCTTCAGATGGCCGTAGTGGCCGACTATCTGATGTGCCCGATCAATGATAATTTCGATCAGCTTCCTTCCCCCTTGAAGAACAGAGCGGGGGATGGCAATGACGTCTCTTTTGAGCTGATTCTTAGTCCAGATCAGCCCGTCCCGGATCCCGAATCTCGGGTGCGCGTCTGGGTGCGCCATGATCTTTGTGAACATGGTGTCCCTATGGTACGCGTCTCGTAAGACCTTAGACAGGTCTACGCCTTGCTCAATGATCCGGCGCAGGGGTGCGCCGTCATTCCCTGCGGCGATGGCTCTGATGTCATCGTCATCGTCGCTTGACGCGGCGATGTGCGCGGGCTCTGGTGAGCCCTCATTTAATGCGGCGGCTTCCGTTACTCTCGCCTCTGTCTTCTCAGCGAGGTGTTTAGAGCGTCTTGTCGCCGCTGTTCGCAGCTCGACATACCGGTCGGTGGGCAATAACTCACCGTCCGGATCTAGGCACGCATCCGCGTTCACGAAGACGTGGTCCAGGTGATTGTCATCACTCGTGTCGCTCTCGTAGGAGCGCGACAGGCAGTCCGCTACCTTGTTCTCTACACCGTCAACATGAACGGTGTTGAAATTGAACTGTGAGAGAAACTCCCACCATCTGACCTGTCGGTCAGATAGGCTCTTTTGGGTCTCGAAGTACTCGAGTCCCTTGTGGTCTGTGACGAGGGTGAACCTTCGCCCCAGCAGTTTGTCCTCCCATTTCATGAGAGCCTCGAGCACCGCGATAGTCTCGTGCTCGTGAGTCCGGTAGTGTTGCTGAGCAACGCTGAACTTCTTTGACAAGAAGCCGGCCGGTCGACAAGTTTTCCAGTCAGGACCTTGGCTGTAGACCGCACCGACGCCGGCTTTTGATCCGTCGGTGATCACCCAGATCGGCTCTGGGCACCTTGCGTCTACTGGACGCAGGATCGGGGCCTTACAGGCCAACGCCTTAATGCTTTGCCAGCATTTGTCAAGCAGTGGCGTCCATTTGAATGGACGGTTATTACGCGCACAGCCCGATAGCGGGGTGGTATATGCACTAACATCCGGCATGTAGTGTGCCAGATACTGTATGAGCCCGAGGAAACGCTGGACGTCGTTGAACGTCCGTGGCCTGCGCCACTCGCGGATGCGTTGCATCTTATCCTCGTCGGCATGTACCCCTCGGCCATCGATCATATGGCCGAGGCACTCCATTTGGATGGAGTAGAGGTCCACCTTTTTCTTGCTCAGAAAGAGGTGGTTCTTCCTCAGTCTGTCAAAGACGATGTAGAGGTGCTCTTCATGCTCTTGTATTGAGAGCGAGAATATGAAGATGTCATCCATGTATACATCAGCCGTTGGAATGTTGATGGGGCGTTACAGTCCCCCATCTGTATCACTTGGCTCCTGAAGGTGCCGAGGATCGTGGCAAAGGCTGTCTTTGCTACGTGATCCGGATGGATCCGGATCTGCTCGTATGCTTCTGACATATCGAGTTTAGTTCGATATTGGCAGCGAGCCATGTCGCTGCGTATGATATCCTGATCCGGGAAGGGCGTGACGTCCTTCACCGTGTTTTCGTTCTGCTGGCGCAGATCGAAGACGGTTCTCAACGTACCGTTCTTCTTCGGCACACACAGCATGGGCACTGCCTGCTGCGCTACTGCCGGAATCCACCACTTTGCAGTGGTGTATCGTTCTATTTTTGCCGACAGTTCCTCTCGGAAGTGTTCGGGGCATTTCGGTAGTCGATACCGCATGTGCTTGTTGGGATCGATGAGGTTGATCTCATGGCTGATCTCCCGCAGCGGCGGGAGTTCTAATGGAATTCCCCTGACTAGGTCAGCGATTCTTTCCATCCATTCCTCGCGGAGGCGAGGAAGGTCATCATCCGTGAGGATGATGGTAGTGGTTGGCTTAGAAGCCATTAGGCGCTGTTGGCGTCTATTAGGTCCCGCAGCGCACGGGCCCGCTTTCCTCTTTCCCATCGCTTTCACCGTTAGGTGAGAGCGTCTCTCCCTATGACCGTAGGGTGAGTTCGAGGACGAGTCGTCTCGCGACTCGTCCTCCTGGCTTCAATGAGCCAGGTTCGGCGTCGGCGCTTGGGTGATTCTGCTCACCCATGGCCCCTTGTCCTCATTCTTCGATTCGTCGTCGTCGAATGAGACCTTGCCCGTGGGGTCACCTCGTTTCCCTTGCGGATCGTCCCTGGGCTCAAGAAGTCCAGGGTTATGCTGAATCTCCTTAGGAACGGTGTCCCTAAGATCTCGTCGTAATATTCGACGTTTGCTACATCGAAGTATTCGTCGTATGTCCCGCGACCAAACTTGATGGTCGCGTTCGTTCCATAGTTGATCGTGGAACGGCTGCCTATGCAGGCTAGCTGCAGCGCGATTGGTTGCTCCAGGGAGAATGTCTTTATCCCTGTAGCTCGCGTGAATTCGGGGGACAGCAGTACCCCTTCGCTGCCGCTATCTAGCAGGCAGTGGGCTTTTACGCCGTTTATTTCCCAGTACCCCGATAGGGTACGGTTCTCACTACGCGGACGCGTTGGCCGCGTTCTGTGTTTGCTTCGGTGGTGATACACCGGCTCGGCCGCCTTATCTGGCGTGACCGATGTGCGTGCCGCCATGACTTTTGTGGCGGTTTCGTCTTCCAGCGCGAATCTGATCGCGCTGGACCTGTAGGCGGTGTCCTCCACCTCTTCGTCTCATTCATAGTATTGGGACGGCTCAGGGTCCCACTCTTCAGCGGGCGTGTCTCCGTTATCCGGAGTGTCGTTGGGTTGGGGATCACCCTCCCCCTCTTCATCAATCTGTTGAAGAGAGCTTTGATCGGGATCCGTCTCCGGATCCTCGGCTTCACCGTCGTGCCTCACGGCCGCTGTCCTTATACCGGACCTAAGCCGGGGGCATTCTGCCTTCTTGTGGCCAGGTTGGCCGCATTCAAAGCATGCGGTGTTGTTTTGGCTGCCGCTGGGCCTGTCATTGGGCCGGCCTGACGTTTTCGTCGGTGGGGCAGGTCGCGGGGAGGATCCTGACGCTTGAGGCTGTTTAGCTTCAGGCGGGCGTCCAGCTTGTGCTGGGCGTGAGGGCGGTATCCGTTGACCTGTTCCGCTTCTTGCGAACAGGCTGGGCCTGGTCAGGCCTGTTTGTGTCAACGGCTTGCTCCCTGTGAGCCGGGCGGCGCTAGCCGTTGCTGCTGCACTTTCTGCGCGACGCATCCCCATGTTATATCGGGATGCCTCCTCGATCATCCGGGCCGTCTCGAAGAGTTGCTCTATTGAGCTGCTCTCGGCATTATAGCCCTTTTTGAGGACCTCGTTGCGCAGCGTTTCGCGTAGCGCCGATACGAACCATCTCCGGAACGTGTACTCGTCTGGCGGCTGTATCATACGTGCCGCGTATTTTGTGAGCTCGTTCAGCATCTCCTGAACGGTTTTCATGCCTTGCATGACCACGTCGAACTTATTCGAGGCGTGATGGTATGTCAGTGTGTGCAGGAACCTCTTTTGAAGGCCTTGCATCACTGATTCCAGCATCCAGATGCGGACCTGGCGATCGAAGCGTTCAACGTTTCGAAGGAACCATTCTTGGGCATCGCCGGTGAGGCGAGTGCCCACATAGCCGACCTGCATGTCGATGCTGGTTGGTCCTAGGAGGCAATTCATTTTCAGCCATCGTAGGATGGCTGCCACGAAGATTTCAAACTCTTCGAGGTCCGATCCCCCTGCATATGGCTCGGGGTGGGCCAATTTTACGCCGGCCTTCGCTAGCACAGACTTCTCCGGGTCTGTGTCCACGGCGTCTGCCAACGCCACGCGGATCATCCACGTGATCCCGTCGTACGGCTCCATTGGGTACGACGTCGGCCTGGTCAGGGATTCCCTGGTCTTCCGTTGGGGCCATGGATCGCTCGCGCGGTTGTGACGCCGCGCGGGGTAAGCTGTTATATGCCCTGACGGGCCCCGGGCCTGGATCAGGCTCGGGATCGGGAGCATTTTGTGCTCTCGGTTCCGGGGGTGTTTTGTGCCTGGTGTCCCCGGTCAGTCCCGTGTTGCGGATCCGTAGCCTGCTGTTGTAGGCAGCGCGCGCTTGCCGTGCGTCCTGTACGGCTTGCGTGAGCTGCTCGTCGGGCAGCTGAGCGGTGTGGCTGTGGGCCACCGTCTCTTCGGCGTTCTTGGCTAGTAGCTCAAGTGCCCGTGTGTGGCGGCGCGCGGCTGCGGCTTCCTTACGCTGCCAGTGTGCGACTTCGAGCTCTAAGCTCTCGGTCGTCGTTTCAGAGTCAGGCTCTGAGGCGACCTGATCCCTAACGATCTGTTGGATCGTTTTACGGCTGTCCGTTGGGGCAGCCGGTTGCTCCTGAGGTTCGTTCCCGAACCTTACGTCCTGTTCGACCGGGACGGCTGGCGGCGGCATTCGCTGCTTGTCTCGCTCATTTCGGCGCGCATTGCGACTGCGTTCGTTAGCTGCGGACTGTCGCGAGCTCGGACGAGTTGCGTTGCATTCCCCGCGTGGGCGGAGTGCTTTCTGGACGTCCTTCAGCGTGGCTGCATCTTGCAGCCTGATCTCCTCTGCCTGGTGGAGTTCCTTGCCGATTGCCATTAGGGCGGCGGTGGCGTTGTCGAGCTGCGATGCCAGCTGATCGTGCTTGTGGTGCGTCAGCGTGCTTCGGTGCAGCGCAGCCTGCACCTGTTTGTTCAGGGCCTCTGCCGTCTCGTGGTCGATGGCGTGAGCCCTCGAGCTCTTACGACTAGAGCTTGAGTATTCCGAGTCCTGACTATTGTCTGGGGCTCGTCTCTCTTGCCGTCGTCCTCCTTCAGGGACGATCGTCGTCGCTCTACTTCGAGAGCGTCGGTTTGAGTCGTGGCTTTGTGCCCGTCTCGACGTTGTTGCTCTACCGTCTGACGACGGCGAGACTTCTCTGCCCTTCCCTTCTTCTCTGCCCTTTCCTTTGTCCTCAGGCAGAGGGAGGTGGGGGGGTGGTGCCGGCTCGTCGCTCGGCGTCGTCTCTTCTTCGGCCACGCTCGACGAGACGTGGTCGGGGTTTTCCTCGTTCCCTACTGAGGGGACGAGGGCGGTGAGATCTACGATCTCTCCGTCTTCTATCGTCCTGGTCCCTTGGTCCAGGATAGCGTCAGCCGTCGTGTCACTGGGCTGCGCCTGGGGTGTGGATCTCGAGCTTGTCGCTTGTGTCGGTCTTCGACTGCGTGGAATCATCATGCTCGCAGCCGACAGTAGAGGGTCTACTGGAGGGTCTCAACGATGTTTAGTCGTCGACGCAGCGATCTTTTTCAAGATTGCTTCGAATCCACTATCGGTTGGTCACGTGGCGATCAACCGCAGGATAGTTCAAAAAGGTGTAAAGATGTCGATCTTAGGACCTTGTATCACAAGGGCACTGCAGAACCTGACCAATGAGTGGTATTCTGAATGCTACGTAGTGACAGGTAAGAGTAAGATGCGATGGGGACCGCTAGCCGGTTCCCACGCATAAACTATACAGTGGGTCCCTAAGGGGCCCACTGGGATTATGTAATAACTAATGTACATGTAGAT
Organism: Gautieria morchelliformis; assembly: GCA_015179125.1. Lineage (NCBI taxonomy): Eukaryota > Fungi > Basidiomycota > Agaricomycetes > Gomphales > Gomphaceae > Gautieria > Gautieria morchelliformis. The sequence goes on along the minus strand of WHVA01000164.1, from coordinate 79,599 downwards.
ACACGGGTTATTTACAATCGCAGCTCCACCGGATGAGCAACCGGTCCAGGACCTTGGACTCCCGGAGGTCAACCTCGAGCACCCACCCCTTCCCGAACCGGATCCCGAACCCGACGCCCCCGCCCTTCCTGAGCCTGACCCACCAGCCGACCCTGACCCGCTTCCACCTCCACCACCCCCCCAGCCCCACCGCTCTGGCAGGAATACTGCCCGCATCGATTACCGGCGCCTCCATGATCCATTCCTCCAACCACGACCCCCAGCCAATCGTGATGGTCCAGACCCTGAAGGGGGTGCAACGGCTAACACCTCAATTGTCCAGGCTCTGGAGTTCATCTACAGTGAGCCAGATACTATTGAATTAGTACTGAACGTGACAATAAAGGATGACCACGTCCCCAAAACATTCGCAGAAGCAATGCGACGGCCAGATGCACCACTATGGAAAGGTTCTACAGATGCAGAGATCCAAGCCCTCTTGGACAATGGGACGTGGGAGCTAGTAAAACTCCCACCTGGTGAAAAAGCCATTGGCTCCCAATGGGTCTTCCGAATCAAACTTCACTCGGACGGATCCCTAGACAAGTATAAGAGCCGCGTGGTAGCAAAGGGATACACTCAACGACTGGGGATCGACTACGATGAAGTGTTTGCTCCTACTGCACGTTGGGCAGCCCTGCGCACAATACTAGCTCAGGGAGCGCTTCAAGGAGCGCACATAGAGTCCGTTGACATATCGAACGCCTACTTAAACGGAGTTCTGGATGATGATGCAAAGATATACTTGACTCAACCAGAGGGATATCATCAGGGAGGACCAGATTGGGTATGCAAATTGAGGAGAGGGCTGTATGGGCTGAAACAAAGCGGAAGATTATGGTACGAGAGGCTTGGAGCGGCACTAGAAGGGATGGAATTCAGACGTCTAAAATCCGATCCAAGCATATACATCTGGACGAGTGATGGGGTAAAAGTCATCATACCTGTCTTCGTTGACGACTTAACTCTAGTGTCCAACTCAAAACAGGACTTAGACAGAGTAAAAGGCAAACTGGCCAAAATATTCAAGTTGAAGGACCTGGGGCCAACGACGTCACTGCTAGGCGTGGAAGTGGAGTATGATCGATCACAGAGGACATTGAAGCTCTCACAGAAACAATATATTCGGGAAATCCTCAGTCGGTTCCAAATGTCGGATTGCCGACCAGTTTTCACGCCCATGACGCCAGGTCTGAAACTGAGTGCAACCATGGGTCCATTGACCCCAGAAGAAGCAGAAGAAATGAGAGACATACCATACTTGAATGCAGTTGGAGCACTGAATTACCTTGCCATCGCAACGCGCCCCGACATTGCCTACGCCGTCGGATGTCTTGCACGATTCAACTCGAATCCAGGCCCAGCGCACTGACAGCTGTGAAACATCTCCTGCGTTATCTGAAAGGAACGGTCGATCTAGCACTCACCTTCGCGCCCAGTGAATCGACCGCATCGTTCCTGACCTGGACCGACGCAGACCATGGAGGAAACCCCGATAACGGCCGGTCGACCTCAGGCTTCCTTGCAAAGATAGGGACTGAAGCTATCAGCTGGGCCAGCAAGATACAGAGCATAGTTACCCTATCCACAACGGAAGCAGAGTTTGTCGCCTCGGTCCTAGCGGGAACAGAAATCGTCTGGCTACGAAGTCTGTTGAGCGAGCTCGGTTACGAAGTCGAGGAGCCATCTCACCTTTTCATCGACAACCAATCTGCCCTCTCAGTTGCAAAGAACCCCGAACATCACGGCCGGATGAAACACCTAGACCTTCGGTATTTCTGGCTGCGAGAGAAAGTCGCGCAGAAAATCATCCGAGTTGATTATGAGCCCACGAGCAGCATGCCCGCGGACTTGTTAACCAAAGCATTATCCCGCGAGTTGGTGGAGTGACATCGTCGCGCCATGGGACTTTTCTGAGAGCAAACCGACAGCGTCAAGGGGGTGTGTTGCGCGTCGAGTCACGTGCCGCAGTCGATTAGCTAATTAGTCTGAGTTCGAAGTAGGGGAATCTCATCCGTTCCTACTTCGAACTCAGGTACGTAGTAATGTTCGTGTACTATAGACCTGAATCTCATCCGTTCCTACTTCGAACTCAGGCTCTGCGCAAACACTGTGTGCTCTCCTTTAGCTGCCGTGTGTGAGTCGGGGACTAAGGCAGCCGCCGCCGCTACGTTATGTCACGTGGCCCAATCAAGTCCGACGATGTGTGGAGCGCACGGTACGTATAATGATTACTTACAAGCCGATTTAAACATTACAGCACTAGTGCTATCAAACTGACACATGAAAAAAGTAAAATTTTATTTGTATAAAGTGCGCGTATTCTGTCGCGGACGACGACGGCGGCGACGAGCGTGGAAGGTTCGGGGAGTCACGTGAGGCACTAGGTGGACCTGAGGACTCTGGGTCTCTCAACTATTTTGCCAGAGACAGCTGAACGCAGGCTGGTATGACTGCTGGTACGCTGTACGATAGCTAAACCACTCTGCTTGAGCTGGGTGTGGTGCATGTGTAAGCTGGATGCCTGCACGGGACTGTAGAACATCTGCAGTCTGATGAGAGCCCCTTCTTGCTTGATCAAACGAGCCTAGGGATCCATTGGTTGAAACGAATACAACAATACAGCGCGAGCCAATCATGACACAATACACATGAACCACATTAAAAAGACCTTGAAAACAGCCATGCCAAGATGGATTGCACGTAATCATACCCTTCCCGCCACATTATGTTTGAAGGACTGTGGCAGCGGGCGCACATCACGTCTCAAATGATCATACCGCCTCCCGCGGGGCCTCCCGCCACTTCCACCGCGCCACCTTGACGAACCAGCCGAGTTTGTCGCCGTCATCCCCGCCACCGCCACCCGCGGGGTCGCCCACGACCTTCGCCCGTGCGATGCGAATCCCGTCCGGGAGGAACAGCACGTCGCCCTCGTCGAGATCGCGCGCGATGCAGGTCTGCCGCGGGGGCAGGGGCAGGGGCAGGGGCGGCGTGCTGGGTGCCTGCGCCGACTGCGACTGGGGAAGGAGAGCGGACGCGGCGTCGGCGCTGGTATTGTCCTGCGCGGGTTGCGAAGCCGTGGAGGTGTCATGCGGCGTTCGCGCGTCCGGCGCGGCAGAAGGCGGGTCCGCAGGAGGTGGCGCCGCAGCAGCGTCTGGCGCGCCTACGCACGCGTCGTGCGACGCGGCGCCGTTCGCCGTCCCAGACCGTGTGTGCAGCTTACCGACTCCCGCCCCCTCGGCATCCGCGCCTCTCGGAAACACCGACAGCGTATACCGCCGCCCGCCCCCTTCGGCGCTGGCGCCGTCCGCCACGTCCGCCGCCCGGGTCTGCGCCTCCGCAGGAGCGCATCGCGACACGAGGTACCGCTCGGCGTCGTTCTCCAGAATGACGTCCCTGCCATCCGCGTGGCCGCTCATCTGCGACTGGCGCGCCGGCGCGCCGTCCTCGTCCCCGTCCCCGCCCCGCCTCCGCCGCTTCCGCGGGCGACACTCGCGCTCGCGCTCCCCGTCCCCGTCCATCATCCCCGGGAACAACACCTCGCGCACGACCTCCGGGTCGAATTTAAACCTGTCACGTCAAAAAAAAAAAGGGTCACGCATCAGTCGACGGCCGGCGCGCACGCAATGCAAGGCCACCCACCCGACGTCCGCACCCGCACGGCCCCACACGAGGCTGCATGCCTGCAGCGCCTCCTCGGGGTTCTCCGCGATGGGCTCGAGCGCCACCGCGTTGGGGAGCCGCCGCCGCCGCTTGCGCCCCACGTCCTCCGCGCCGGGGCCCTCGTACACGGCCATGAGCTCCCTCCTGCGCTCCGCATACTCGGCGAGGCGCGCCCGCCGATTCGGGCGATGTAGCGCATGCGCCGTGCGTCGCTGCAAGCACGAACAGGCACAGGGGGCGGCGAACAAGCAAGCAAGCAAGGAACGCATCAGCACGCGCCCCGGGCGACAAACACGAAAGACGAACACATACTGGAATCCACTCTACGGCGAGCACCTCGATGCCCGCGCCGTCGTGCGGCGCCGTCCACGCGCGGCTCTGTAGGGCCACCGTCTCGTCCGTGCGCTCGCGCTCGCGCTCCCTGTCCTTCCCCTTGCGCCGCCCCCACCCGCTCCCCCTCCACTCCCGCGGAATCCGCCCCCGCCCCCGCCAGTCACAGCGTCCCCCGCCGCGCTCGCCCCGCCCCACCACTCCCCGCCCGCGCCCGCGCCGGCACTGTGCATCCGCACACGCACCCGCAAGTCCGCGCCCGGCGCGCGGTCCCGCGCCGCGCACAGCTCCGCCCACGTCACGTGCCCCGCGTGCAGCGCGCAGAGCACGACGGGCGAGTCGTCCGTGTACACGCGGCGCGTCGCGCCGTGCGTGAGGCCGCCGCCCCAGAGGGGGAGGAGCGCGCCAGTGGGGAGGCGCGTGGGGAGGAGCGCGCGCGGGACGAGGAGCGTCGCTTCGACGTCGCGCGCGCGGGGCTGCGCCGGGACCTTGGGGGCGTCGTGGGCGCCCACGCCGTTCACGAGCGCCGCGGCGCCGTTCTTCGTTGCGTCCTTCTTCTCGCCGGCCCCGGGGGCGAGGGCGACGCCGACGCCCTGCTGCTCCTCTGAGGGGAAGAAATACGGAAAGGGCGTGCGCGGGAGCACATACGTGCCCAGATCGAATGGCGGCTGGGGCGCCGGCGGCGTGGGCGTGCGCGGCGGGGGCTGGGCTGGCACAGACTGGGTGTGCGTGTGCGTGACGACCCGCGGGGGCGGGGGCGTCTGCGCGTGGGGTTGTGTGGGCTGGGAGGGCTGGAACGACGGCTGGTGGGGCGGGGTAGCGTGGGGATGGTGCGGGTGTGGGTGTGGAGAGAAGGCATGTGTGCCGGGGCCGTTGAGGTGCTGGTGTTTCTTGGGTGCGTGGTGCGGTGCGAGCGGGAGGGTCTGGGGCACCTGCTGGGCCTGCGGGGGGAGGTTGGGCATGAGGAAGGCAGGGGCTGTTTTAGGGTGGTGCAGCGGGGCAGACGGCGGGGTGCGCTGGGCGATCTGGGCGTGTGCCGGGTGCAGCGGGAGGGTCGAGCCCGTCGTGGGCTGCTGCTGTTGCTGTCTTTCTCTCTCCCTCTCGTCGAGCACGGGATGATTTCCCTGAGGAGGGCGCTCGCGCTCTCTTTTCGCCTTACTTGAGACGTCCCTCTCCCTCGTACTGGCCTCGCGTGCCCTGCGGTCACGGTCACGTTCGCGGTCGCGTCCTGCGTCGAGGCGCTCGTTCACGAACGGGCTGTCGCCGGGTGCGGGGGTGGTGTCCAGGTCCCTGCGGCGCTGCTGCTGCTGGGCATGGTGGGGTGCGAGGGCCAGCGGGGGCGGGAGGGGCTGGGTCATGGGCGCGTGGGGCACGGGCGAGAAAGACGGATGGTGAATGAAGTGTGGGGGCATGAAGGGGTGGGTGGGCGGGGGCGACTCTCTGTCCCTGTCTCTGTTGTGATCGCGGTCGCGATCACGGTCGCGGTCCCTATCCCTCTCCCTGTCCCTTTCGCGGTCTCTCTCGCGCTCGCGCAGGGAGCCCATGACGGGCTCTGAGGGGATGTGCGGCTCGCGGCGGTGGGTGTGGCCATGGGTGTGGGCGGCCTCGCGGTCTCGGTCTCTAGGGAGGGCGGCGACGGGGGCGATGCTGCTCTGGTCTGAATAGTGCGAGGGTGTCCTCGCCACGGGCCCGACGGAATAGCTGGGATGCTGAGGATGCCTGTCACGGTCCCGCTCGCGGTCAGGCGGGGGGGCGATGGGATACTTGACGCGGACGTCGTAGGGGTAGTCGTAGACGTGGTGTGGGTGGGGATGGTGCGGAGGCGGGGGCGGGAGCATGGGCGGAGGGGGTATGTGGGGCGGGAAGTGGAGGGTGTGCTGGGGCGGGTACATGTGCTGGGGATGGTGCGGCGGAGGGAGCATCCTGTCGCGCTCTCGCTCCCGCTCCCGCTCTCGATCGCGGTCCCGCTCCCTGTCCCTGTCCCTGTCCCTGTCGCGGTCCCTCTCACGGTCGCGCAGAGGCTGGCGCGGGTCGTACCCGTTCTCCTCGAGGCCGATGATGGACGCGGGGGAAGGAAGGTGAGGATAAGGCGGCTGGGGAAAGTGGTGCTCGAGATGGGGCGGAGGCTGCTGCTGTTGGTGGTGGTGGCTCGCGACGTCGTTTCTCGTGCGGTGGTCGTCGGACGGGGCGTCGTGGAGGAGGGCAGCGACGTTCATGGCGACGAGCGTGGCGGAGAGACGAAAATGCAGTGAGGGCAGTTATGTAATCGGTCTCAGATCACTTGCCTAATCGAGCGGCGAACAACGTACAACGTGTGAAAAAAGTCTGCTTTGGCTGCACCGCTTGCAGGGCCTGGGCGAGGCGAGGCCAAGCGACGCGATTCGCTGAATCGTGCTTCGTGCAACGTCATCCTCCGCGTGAATTGATGCAGCCGAATCTCGATCCAGGCGTCGATACATGTAATGGGCACCACATGTGAGGTCAACACATACAACACATACAACCGGTCTCTTGCAGTACCATCTCTATGTATTTCAACACGTTCTAATCCCTCCTCATCGTAGTCGCCCGTGATCTGGAAATAAGACACGTACCCAATCCGACCCCAGATGGACTACACTTTCTCGGTCAATCATTACATACCCAGCTGTGAATATTCCCCTCCCTATCACATCCCGGTATGGTAGGGCAGTACTTACTCTTTGGGTGAATGCGGATTCGTGTTCATCAATTATGGTGGGTTGGGAATCCTGGACAATAGTGATGCAGAACGGTTCTGATTCATCCTCAGATGGCGACAACGACATGTCTTTGGAGGACAACGCTAATTTCATCGAGGGTGTATCAGTGTACTGTTCAAAAATTAACCGGCTGAGACCCACCACATCGAAGTGCCAGGGGATTAAAGTCCAACATCCTGAGACGGTATCGAGTTTCCCACGGGACAACACTTACATCCTCTTGCTGTATACACCGCGTTCCATAAACGTGGCAATCTGCTCAGTAGTCATGTATAGGCATCATCCTGGTCTTCAGCGGACCCCAGTTTTCCCATGGAACAGTTAGTTCGTCACCATTCGAACGTGCGTTCACATGCTCGAGAAGCGATGAAGCATGTATGAAGAGCACATAGTCACGCCCATGCTGTTCTTGCAGGGAATATGTAAAATGCATGCTAACCGCCAACAGACGGGAACGTGAGGTAGGGTAGAAAGATGTAGGAAGTTCTGAAGGTGGTTCAGAACGCAATATAAACGATCTGGTAGCTGTGTCTTGAGATATGCGCGGGAGTTGATATAGGCGGATGAGCCGGGGCTCCATGGATCCTTCTTGACGAGCAGCAATGAAATCGTACACGACGAGTTCAGGTTGATAGCACCCGTCGGGCTCTAAGGTGCACCTCACTGCGATAAAATGTCGCAAAGAGAGAAATGAAAAGCCTATGATGTCGGCAGCTCGAGGCGAAGCATAAAAAAATATACTGTTTTTAAGCACCTCAGGACAAGAAGGAAAGGCAAGCGCACAATGATAAGTTGACCACTTTTCCAGTCTCAAATATATAGTACTACGTCACTCAAATAACCTCCAGGTGTGCGGTAAAGTAAGGCAATGAAGTCACCCATTATCTGAATACTAAAACCACAGGGTCTGTGTAAGAGCGTTGGGACACAAGACAGCACGGGGTCAGTGGCGCAAGGATGACGTGCCCCGGTGCTCATAGCGCGTAAATGTATCAAAAACGTGTGCTGCTGTCCACCACGAATCCTGGATAACGAGTAAAACAACAAACGCCCTCTAAAGAGAACGTCACGCACTCAGGCCAAGCGACGAGAACGACGAGGTCCTGCGCAGGATCTATGGCAAAGTGCCGCATGTCTACTTCCATGTCACTTTGCCAAGTATGCACAGGAGTTCCTCGTACGGCAGAAGGTAGTTGTATGAACGACAGTACAGACTCTTTTTCTGGTCCAAGGTCGTGTGCAAGGTCGTGTGCTAGTACACCGCCACGCAATTTCCATGTGGGAGTCCGAGGCAAGGTTACTGTGATTTTCTGGCGAAAGCAAAGTTTTGCCCAACCCTGCTCAAGAGTCTTCAGTCGAGCAAGTCGTTCAGCTATTGAGAGTCGATACTCGGTGCCTCCGTCCTCTAATCCCGCAACAGCAAGCTCCACGAGATACTGCAAGAGCATACTGTCCCGGATTGTTTTACAAAAGACGCGACATGTCTGCGAATATCAGGTACGACCAATCGGAGAGTCTGATAGTGGCACATACCAGTGAACAACGGCAAATGTCACGTGCATCCAACTCCTTAAAGACACGTATAAGAACGTCGTTGGGTAGGGTATCAAGCTTGAGGCTCATAATCAGTGGAAGGGACGACTAACTTCCTTGAAGCGATGGGGAGCGCAGCGAGAATAAGCGCTCCGACGGACATTAGTACTCTATACTATAATACCACGGGGTCGCTATTTCGCTCAGAGCATCCTTGTCGTTCGCCTCCATCTACCCACAGAGTAGATAGAGGCTGTCTGACCTTCAGTAGGAGTACGCAGCTCTGTGTCTTGTAGCATATTTCTGTAACACGTTCTAATCCCTGCTCATCGTCAGGAAACGAGCAACGTAGCCGCCCTTCTCAAGCTCTTGCGGGATGGCTCTCACTCCGCAACCACCACCTACGGACTTAGACCCTCCTGATTCCCCTTCCTCTGATACCATAAATAATGCACTCAATAAACTACATAATCTCATACATAGCATTGCCCTTCCTAAAACAAAAGGCGCAAAAACGTGCTCAATTCCTATCGACACACTACACAACGCACGCAACCTCGTCTCCTCGGCCTGCACCACCTTCAGGAACTCACATCTCGACCCTCGAATCTCCACCATCTGTGAAAAGCTCGAATCCATCTCAGCCCACATAGGCCTTGCTGCTCCAACCAGCAAACTTCGCTCTTATGCCTCCATACTTGCCGCGCACACCCTCCGAACCCACTCCACCCTGTCGCGACACTAAATTTGACCTTACACTCTCCCAGGCCAACCGTCAGGAGCCGGTTTTTGCTGGTCTGTCAGACGCAGACCTGAAGGACAGGATCAACAAAGCGCTCGGTGAAGCAGGATGTTGGTGGGGAACTCGCTGGTCATCCCCAGACCCTGACGGGAATGTTAGAGAAGAAGACTGCACGGTTCGCATCAGAGCCGTTGGTCGCCACAGAAGTGGAGACATTTGGATCTCTACCTGCTCTGAGGATGAACGGAACGACCTCGTCGAGACTTCTCGCCAATGGCTCCCCAAATTGTCCGTCAACCTCTCCATTTCCCCCAGGTTATACCCCATCATTGTCCACGGATTTCCCACCTCCTTCGATCCATCATGAGACAGCGATGACATCGCCACCCTGTTGGACCAAAACAAGCATATCATTACGCACCCCTCCATGCTCCAGCATGCCGAGTTCATATCTCGCTCTCCTCGACAAAATGCAAAAATGCACTCCTCCCTGATCCTATATCTCAGTGATCTTGACGCTGCTAACAACTGCATCAAGCAGCATATTGCGTATCAAGGATGCCTCCACTCAACCATGTGATTCACACGCCACCCCCCACAATGCTTCAACTGTTATCGCTTCGGTCACTTTGCACCCTCATGTAAAGACAAGACAAAATGTGGCCTATGCTCAGGACCACATCTCACACATGACTGCAAATGCACCGATGTGAACAACTGCAGTGAGGTGGTCACATGCCAACACATTTTCCGGAAATGTTCCCTCTGCGACGGCCCCCATTCGGCAACCGACCGCAAATGCCCTGCACGCAAACATATCCTTGAGCGTCACCTTCAGCGGACTGCTACCGTAGATGGCCTCTACCATGAATAATAGATGTCAACTAATCCACTGCCTCCCTCGCATACCACCACCTCTGACCACTGCCCCATACCGATGCCCATCATTTATTACCCGACGCAGGTCCTCGAGAACGAGCCTACACGCAACCAGTACTCCCTCCTTATGCCCATCAACATCTAGTAACATTAATAATTGTGGCACCGCAGAGGTTAAGCTATTACTAGCTTACCCTGGGATCTCATTTTTATCCCTCTCAACCTCATGAAATGCACTGCCCTCGCTCTCCCTCCTGTAGTCTTACTGCGATATCCTCCCTTCGTTAAAGTAGCTTGCCATAGACCTACATGTAGCTTACAGTGCACCATAAGCGCCATGTGCTTTGAGCACTCTAATTGATTTTCTCTCTCTCTCTCTCTCAAGCTCTTGCCTTCACCATCTCCGCCAAATTCCACTCTTGTATGCCAACACACATGCTTGATGTGAAGGCAGCGAAGTCGAATTTGAACGTTGAACGTTGAAACCACAGATTGACATCCGTGGCAGACTAAATCCTTGCAAAGCCAAGCTTTGTGTCCACCCCGAACCTCCCAAAACTGTCGCAGTGGGCAAAATCCTCACAGAGCGAACTCGATTATCTGAAGCAGATGGGTGGCTCATTGACACTTCGTACATGAAATGTATGCGCTGGAAAGGATGGGCTAACAGTGCACCACCGTCACTTATACTAGAATTCACTAGTTGGACTTGCGTTATCGCACTATAACTGACATCTCCGCATACACAGATGCATTGGTACACTTAGGTTCTTTGCTCCAATTTATCATTCGGTGGAGCATCAAACATGGCACTGAAATTCACCACGCTGTACAGGCTTCGCCTCGGTGAAGAGGGGACAAGGCATCACATGTAGATGACTGGCGTGGAGGATGCTTGAGACAAGAGGTGGATAAATGTGTGCCAGGGACCTGCGATGGAGGAGGGGAGGAGGGCACATGTTACTGGTGAATCTGTGTCACGTCCAGCGCGTCGATCCGGCGGGCATGCATGTGGTTATGACACGTCAGGGGGAGGCGTTGGCGTCGGATGAAGGGAAGTGCATGGTGGTGGCAATGTCGTTTCGGCCTCTGCCCCACCAATTGCCATGCAAAAGTTCCAGCAGAGGCTTGTTGTAGCCTTATCCATTGATCAAGCGTACGTTCAACTCCCCACCTCCATCACCCATGATCCCTTATCATGCCGACAGACGTTTGGTGCTTGAGGTCCATGACAACTTAACATCGTCAGGATATCTACTAAGTGGTTGGCGGCTCCTGATTACATGTCAAAACATTTGAATGCAGCTAGGGAGTGGGAGGAGCACACCGGCTCATGGTCCCTGCAAGGATAAAGCTTTCATGGATGGAAAGGCCAGCCAAAGTTGTTTTTATGGCTTCATGGCAAAAGTATGTTCTCTACTTATTTGATGATCGCCGATGCCCCTCATAAGCACACACAGCTGGCATGGGACAGTGCCTGAGACTAAACAGCCTCAGGCAATGGGAAGCTCATCAAAGCCAGGCTTCCTGCCAAAGCCAATGGGTCAACCACCAGATTGACCCACTAACAATCAAAGCAACATTACACTGCAGGCATATAAAAGTTTTCTTGTCTGAAAACTGTTCAAAAAACTGTAACACTGCACTTTGCTTTAAATACCTGATGTAGAAATTCAGATGATATTCTACGTATCTATGGGATATCCTCAAGGTTTTCACCAAATAGCGCAGACTCAATACTTGGGTAAATGTCAATGTTCTTACTGCGTTCCTGCTACATATTAACCAAGGATCGCCCCAATTTATTTAATATTAATATAATTCTGGTAAATAATTAGTGGGGCCGCCACTCCAGCCGCTCATGCTCAGGATAATTAACAAGAAATAAAATAAAACTGACACAGCTGGCCACAGTGTGCAATAGTAATATACATATGGATCTAAAACAAAACATGAGAGCTAAAAATGAAGGCATGCGCGTGCATGTGTGCAGCGGACGTTGAGTGGAGTTGTCTCAAAAAGGTTACCTTCTGCAGAAGGTATGAGTAGAAATACAGCTTACCTAGTGTGACTTAATCGTTGAAAGGGTGATTTACCTTCTTCCTGATGCCTAAACAGCCGTTTGCTACGCCGTGCCATACTGGCGCGATTTTCCCACCGCATCTGGCCTCTGGGTCATTAAAAAGAAAGCTGGACAAAGATAGAGGTGAAGAGGAAGCAGCTGAAGATCAGAATAGGTCTATCTCACCGAAACCGAAACACACTTTCATGCGTCCAGCACCGATCCTAGGGGGTCAGTGGCTGGGTCAGTGGCTGGGTCAGTGAGGGTCCAGCAAGGTGTATTAGCAGGCAACAAAGGAATAACGGGTATGAAAAGTCTTACCGATGCACTGACCAAACTGCAGGCCATGGTTGCCGCAATGAAGTCGAATGGTCACATCCTCGAGTCGGTTTCGTTGCTGGCGCTTGAGAATCATGTCAAAAAAGCAATACACATTGGGAGGACGTACAGCAACAAATAAAAACTCTTCAAACGGCCCATGAAGAACTTGCAGCTACTGTGGAGAGCCAGGAACAGGACCTGGTCAAGATCGAGGGACGTGAGCATATGGATGAGATAATCGGTGAGTTGACAGAGCAGGTCAACGCGCATTCCGCAAAGAAGGCAAAAGAGGAGGAAAAGTCTGCTGCCCTAAAGAACAAGAGTGGCAAAGGCAAGAAAAACAAACCAATGGAGGTAGATGATACCAAATCCGATGGTGATGATGTAGAGGACAGGAATTATAGGCAGTAGGACTGGACTTTGGATTCAAAAGAACGGACTAGAAATCAGTTCACTCTCTCAGTGAATTTAGTTGTCACTATGATTATATTATACATTACCTAGAAATCAATTCACTACAAGATTTCTGGGTCAACAAATCAAAGAGAAATAAGACTAATTTACTTGCCTCTCTCAGTGAATTTAGTTGTCACTGAGAGAGGGGGGAAATGTGTCTTATGCGCATGTACTACCAGCCGGCCCTTTAGCACTCATGGAACGTAGCGCGTCAATGAACCGCTGCAGCTCAAAAAGGAAAATTGTCCACAACCACCCACAAAGGGTCGGTTGGACAGAATATGAAAAGAAGTGATAATACAGCTTCCAAAAATCAAAGAAAAATTTGACAAATCATAGAATGAATGTCAGCATGGTTTCAGGTCAAAAACTAAAAGAAATACGAATGGTGGAATCTATTTGGCTTGATTTTGGTGCAGGAGTATAAATGCACCCAACAGATGAGATGGTGGTCAAAGTCAAACGGCACATCGGACCTTTTGTGCAACAGTGATGCTGTCAGGGTTCACGTGTTTCCTTCCACAAGTTTCTGTTTCCTTCTATGAGTTTCTGTCACCTTCCGTCAGTTTCCATAACCTTCCGTCACCTTCCATAACCTTCCATCACCTTCCGTCAGTTTCCATCACCTTCTGTAACCTTCTATGAGTTTCTATCATCTTCCATGAGTTTCCACAACCTTCTACAAGTTTCCATCTCCCCTATTATGTAAGCCTTGCCAGTGCTATAAGACTGTAGCCAGTGTGGTGGCATTTCCTCAGCTTGATCTCTGAGGATACCCACTAAACAGTTGGTTATTGTCCTTGCATCGGCTGTTATCTCCTTGAGTATCTTTAGGTTGTGGCTTTGTCATTAGTGTTGCCCTCACGAGGGGTTCCCACAGGCCAAGGAGCCCAAGCTGTCCCAATATTATGAATGGGACGAGGACACCGCTGACAATGCGTACTGGTCCAGCATGATCAAACTTGCACCAGACAGTGGTGCTACCACCAAAGCAATGGCAACACGCACATCGACTGGCCCTGATAAGGCAGCCAAGCCAATGTATCATCATCAAAGAAAGCAGTGCTCATGGCCAACATGGCCACGCAACGAGAACCGTACCCTCTTGGGGTACTGGGAGATTAATGACATGAAGGCCCACTATCTCCTTGACAGTGGGAGCAAAGGGATACTAATATCCCCCAAGTTCATGCCTGCCACAGGTATGACAACATTTGCCCTGGAACAGCCAATTGCACTGCAATTGGCCTGTATCGGCAGTCGTTCCACAATTAACTATGGAACACATATGTCACAAAACTCATGACGAGTATTTTGACATGGTGAACTTCGAATATCATGATGCAATCCTTGGGACACCTTTCCTAAGGAAGCTAGGTGTAGTCCTGGACTTCTACAGCCCAGACACAATCTGCGTCTTAACATGGTGCCAACTTTGATGATGACTACTCTAGCATTTTTGACCAATCCTCAATCAATGGAGAAGTTCCTACTTCGACTTTTAATGCATGCAGGGGGAGACCAGGTGGCTTTTGTCAAGCAACATAGTTAAGAATGCTTTGGGGAGATTTGTTACGACACAATCCTTCAGAGAGGGGTTGACCAAGCTTGGGTGCAAGGCCTGAGGTAAGGTCCTAGGTTACAGAACAAGGTTCTGAAAGGGAGGTCGGAAAGGGACTTGGCTTCAGCTTATGTGCTGTGCCAGCCCTATGTACCAGTCACAACTTCTTAGATAAATGAATAAGAGGCGAGGTTCAAGAGGCAAATACTTAGAAAATAGCTAAGGATCAAAGGGTGTACAAGATTGATATTCAGACTGAAGAATAAGAGTGCATACAGGTGGGCTTATATATGCACGAGGGTAAGGGTCAGGGGCAAGCATATGTGGCAATAGGGGCAAGGCAAACATAACTAAGTGATGCGTGATGGAACAGAACAGATATGTAAATGCCCACTTACCCACATTGTGCACTACTGGTACATTAGCTGATGCCAGTGGGCCCACATGGACCCACTGTATGGTTCTTGCATAGGAACTGCCTGGCAGTTCCCCATCTAACCTCACCTTGTAACTGTCACTACATAGCATGCTGAATACCACACTTTGGTTGAGTTAAGATTGCCCTTGTGATACACAAGGTCTTTGTTATGACCATATGCATGCCACTTGACCAACTCCACGACTTCCACACCACCTCCAACTCCATGACTTCCACACCACCTCCAACTCAATTCCACAACATCCACCACACTCCACCTTAGCCTCCCCTTGTTCTTTCTACATCCCCTTACAACTCTATTCATCAGCCTCCATACTCAACCCTTGGCATAGCAAGACACCAAGTCCAGAACAGCATCCTTGGTTTCCATAGTGATTGGGTGAAATAATGGGTATGAGTCATTGACAGTGCACCAGTCAGCAATTATCTGTCCATATTCATCTTTAGATACATAGGAATTCTATGTTCATTGGACCCCACTGCGACACCTGGATCAATAATAATTGCAAAGGTGTAAATAAGACACGTACCCGATGCCCCCACCCCAGAAGGACTACACTTTCTCGGTCAATCATTACGTCCGCATCACTGAATATTCCCCTCCCTATCACATCCCGGTATGGTAGGGTAGTACTTACCCTTTGGGTGAATGCGGACTCGTGTTCATCAATTATGGTGGGTTGGGAATCCTGGACAATAGTGATGGAGAACGGTTCTGATTCATCCTCCGATGGCGACAATGACGTGTCTTTGGAGGACAACGCTAATTTCATCGTGGGTTTATTAGTGTACTGTTCAAAGATTAACCGGCTGAGACTCACCACGTTGAAGTGCCAGCGGATTAAAGTCCAACATCCTAAGACGGTATGGATTTGCCGAGGACTCGGAGTCTTGAGGTTCGTCCACACGAAAACTAATGCCTCTGGCCGTATATACCGCGTTCCATAAACATGGCAATCTGCTCGGTAGTCATGTATAGGCATCATCCTGGTCTTCAGCGGACCCCAGTTTTCCCATGGGACAGTTAGTTGTTCAGCATTCGTACGTGCGTCCACCTCCTCGAGAAGCGATGAAGTATGTACGAAGAGCACAAAGTCACGCAGATGCCGTTCTTCCGGGAAAGATGCAAAACACATGCTAACCGTTAACAGATGGGAACATGAGGTAGGGTAGAAAGACGTAGGAAGTTCTGAAGGTGGCTCAGAACCCAGTGTAAACAATCTGGTAGCTGTGTCTTGAGATATGCGTGGGAGTTGATATATGCGGACGAGCCGGGGCTCCATGGATCCTTCTGGACGAGCAGCGATGAAATCGTACACGACGAGTTCAGGTTGATAGCACCCGTCGGGCTCTGAGGTGCACCTCACTGTGATAAAATATCGCAAAGAGAGAAATAAAAAGCTGATGTGAGCGCCTACAGGCGAAGCTTCTAAAGACTATACCATTTTTAAGCACCTCATGACAGGAAGGAAAGGCAAGCGCACAATGAGAAGTTGACCAGTTTTCCAGTCCCAAATATATAGCAGGTCCCTCATATAACCTCCAGGAGTGTAGTAAAGTACGGCAAGGAAGTCGCCCATTATCTGAATACTAAAAATACAGTATGTGTCCAAGAGCGTTGGGACACAAGACAGCACGGGATCAGTGGCGCAAGGATGACGTGCCCCAGTGCTCATAGCGCGTAAATGTATCAAAAACGTGTGCCGTTGTCCACCAGGAATCCTGCATAATGAGTAAAACAACAAACGCCCTCTAAAGAGAACGTCACGCACTCAGGCCAAGCGACGAGAACGACGAGGTCCTGTGCAGGATCTATGGCAAATTTTCGCATGTTTACTTCCATGTCACTTTGCCAAGTATGCACAGGAGTTCCTCGCACGGCAGATGGTAGTTGGATGAACGACATTACAGACGCCTTTTCTGGGGCAAGGTCTTGTGCTAGTACACCGCCACGCAATTTCCATTTGGGACTCCGAGGCAGGGTTACTGTGATTTTCTGGCGAAAGCAAAGTTTTGCCCAACCCTGCTCAATAGTCTTCAGTCCAGCAAGTCGTTCATGTATTGAGAGTCGACACTCGGTGCCTCCATCCTCTAATCCCGCAACAGCAAGCTCCAAGCGATACTGCAAGAGCATACTGTCCCGGATTGTTTCATGAAAGAAGCGACATGTCTGAGAATATCAAGTACGATCAATCGGAGGGTCTCAGAGTGGGACATACCAGTGAACAACGGCGAATGTCACGTGCATCCAACTCATTAAAGACACGTATAAGAACGTCGTTGGATAGGGTATCAAGCTTGAGGCTCATAATCAGTGGAAGAGACGACTAGCTTCCTTGAAGCGATGGGGAGCGCAGCGAGACTAAGCGCTCCAACCAGTCCTTCTCAGGCTCATAAATAGCGGAGTCGCTATTTCGCTCAGAGCATCCTTGTCGTTCGCCTTCATCTGCCCCCCCACAGAGTAGATAGAGGCGGTCTGACCTTCGATACGCAGCTCTGTGTCTTGGAGCGCATTTCTGTAACACGTTCTAATCCCTGCTCGTTGTCAGGAAACAAGCAACGTAGCCACCCTTCTCAAGCTCTTGCCTTCACCATCTCTGCCAAATTCCACTCTTGTATGGCAAACACATGCTTGATGTGAAGGCGGTGAAGTTGGATTTGAATGGGCAGCACAAGCTCTATCTTCACCCTGAGAAATGCAAGTTTGAGCGAATGAAGATTGAGTACCTTGGGCTCATTGTGTCATATGGCAAGGTGGAGATGGACCCCATCAAGGTCACAGGTGTCATGGACTGGCCAACCCTAGCAAATTGCTAGGAGGTGCAGGCTTTCCTGGGGTTTGCCAACTTTTATCGCCAGTTCATCGAGGGCTTCTCACATCATGTATGACCCCTGTTTGAGCTCACCAAGAAGGACATACAGTGGTCGTGGGGTGATCGCAAACAGCAGGCATTTGATGGGCTGAAGCTGAAGGGGCGATTCATGTCAACGCCAATCCTGCACTTTGCAGATGATAATCAACCATACCAGGTAGAGGCTGACAGTTCAGATGTCACCACTGGTGCAGTCCTGTCCCAGTGATCTCTGGATGACGACAAGTGGCATCCAATCATGTGTTACTCCAAGAGTCTCACTCCTGTGAGAGCAACCCAGCCGCAAGAAGAATGTCCACGGACATGTCTGTGGACCACCCAACCCTAATATTAGTCATACAGTAGGACCATTGTGGGTGTTGCTAGCCACCAACGTGGTCGTGAGCAACGACCTCACACTACAAGGATGGGAAGATATCCAACAATCTTGTGTCGGACATGTTAAGTTTTCGGTGCAGACCTCGAGAGCTTAACAATCGCGTTTGTCTGAGCTCTGTCAAACGTGTAAGGAATTTAACTATGGTGACTCGAACTTAAATATCCTTGTGACCAAGCTTACTAATGTGCTAGTAGCTTCTAGTGCTCGCCATACTCCAACAGGACACTATCGCGCAGTGGCGTGTGGGGCCTGGCATGGATGAGTGGCGACATTGCGTCATCAGACCTGGAGGGAGGTGAAAGGTGCTGGATTGTAACATTACTATAGCGGGCCTTAGTAACATGTTTATCAGCGACACTGGAATGACAATGCAACGAGCGTTGATGTGTTCATGTTGTGACCACTCGTGAAGACTTTAAATACTTTCCCGAATCAAACCATTTGCAACATGCAACTCGATTGGAGCATGATCTAGGAGAGCTGGGATTTTTGCTGTATGTAATATGTATACTATATACAGGTTTCGATGCAGGTGTAGCATGTTGCTTATGAGTCGAAAGACTACATCATAGATCTTGCGAGCTGCCGCAGTTGGCCAGCCAATGTTGGATAGTTATGCATGCGCATGTGAGGCCTGTACACCAAATGGTCAGCTTATACAAGAGGACTAACTGTTGCCACCCACATGTTTGTATGTTAATGCATTCACCAGCTCATGCTCTGTTCAAGCCAGATCGGCATGTCGGGAGAACATATTGATGGCAGCATCGATTTTACCTTGTTGCACTGAGGCTGAGCTGTGCGAGCATTGCCACAGCAGCCTCGCAATCAGAATCTATTAATAGTGCCTCACGACACAAAGTCTTGGCTATGATACTGTCCTGATTTCACTGGTAGAATGCCAACCCTTTGTTGACCAGTGGAAGAACATTCATTGATGGCTGCCTTGAATTGGGAATCAGAGCAGAATTAGAAGACCTGGAGAAAAAACCAACTTCAGTTTCTCAAGCCCTATAGCATGCTCAAACTTATCCACACCATAATGGAAATGTTGTTGATCCACTAACAGTTTGCCACTGTTTTCCTTAATTTGTCAGTATTACTGCAACCAAGAGAATATTGAAAACCAACTTTTGATTAAAGTTTCTACTTGTTGGGGTCTTGACAGTAAAAGGAATATTGTACTTGGGGTTGTGCATGCCACATATGTGTTGAACGCAGTCCAGTCTTGCTGTGATTCGGAATGGCACAGTGGATCACTAGCACTGGCAGATGACAACTGTGTGTCCTGAAACTCCACTGCCTCTTACCACCACCATAGTAAGAACACTTAGTTTAGTTCTAGTAGCTCTCGAGTAGTTTCCCTCATAGATACAACCCCAAAACCCTCGTACCAGTAGTAGGATCCTTCCTATCTCTTCCTGGCCCTAAATGTCAAATGAAATGGTGGGCGACGGGGGCAAGGGCCGTGTTACCCCTATACCTCGGGTAGCATCGACCTCGAACCTGGCACAGGTGAAGCTCGATAACCAGGGCCGAATACAACAAAAGAAGACCATGATAGACGTAGCGATGAAGCAGACTGATCCGGCGCCTGAGAAGAGGGCTCCAATGGGGAGGCCGATGACCAGGGGCATGGTGGTGGCGCTGACCAGTCTTATGCGCAATGAGATAAGGGACTTTCCTGGTCAAGAAATACATGACGGGGAAGACGGTAAGCTCTATTTGGAGTGTACAATGCTAACTGTCCCAGGCACACCCTGGACGTTGGAGATGATGTCAACTGCCATCCTTCAAGTCACTCAATACAAAGGTGCCTCCCGCCAGGTCACCAACGTGCTGAGATCCATCGCCTTTGTGCTTGAAAGCCTCAACATCGATAACAAGGGTGAATGGATCGCGGCGGCTGTCAATAACCGTCTGGCGGCACATGACCATGCTCTTATGTCTAAGATAGAGGCTGCCACGATGCTGCTTGATAAGGCTAATGCTGCATCCGAGGCTGCGACCCTACTATCACAACAGCTGTCTGAAGCTACTGCTGCGGCCCTGCTCAAAATCAAGGTGGCGTCCTCTGCGGTCGCCAACTCAGCCACTCAACTCTCCGAGACCACTACCTCCTACAAAGACGCTGTGAATGCGGCTACCCTCGCGCCCTCAACAGCCACGGGGACAACGCCCGCCGACACCTTAGATGTGTGAGTCCAGGCCAGGGAAGGCATCAAGCTCAGACAGATACTGGTTGATGCTACAACCGCTGGAGAGCAGTTGCTCAGCAGCGTAGATAATGCGGGCCTGGCAAAAGCAGCCAACGAAGCCATTGGCACCCTGGATGGCCCAACGAAGGGTAAGGTTGTCTGCGCCAGGCGGCTGAGCAACGGAGGGATCCTTCTTGAACTCGACTCGGCTGACTCAGCCAGATGGCTCAACGAGGCTCACCGCCGTGTCCGCTTCACCGAATCCCTGGGCCCGAATGCGAAGATAAAGACATGCCTGTTCCCGCTGGTCCTCCAGTTTGTGCCTCTCCACTTCAACCCAGACGGTGATGAGGATCTTCGCAGCATCGAGGGATCCAACAACCTCCCATATGGTTCCATTGATAGGACCTGTTGGCTGAAACCGGTTCACAGCGGAGCAAACATGTGGACACACCATCTTCACCTTCACCAGCCCTGAGGTGGTGAACAAGGTAATCACTGACAGTCTCCTAATTTGTCAGAAATGGGTCTATGCGGAGAAGTGCAAGAAAGAACCTACATGCTGCCTCAAATGCCAAGGGTGGGGCCACATATCCTATGCCTGCCCTCAAACTTACGACACATGTGGCACCTGCGGAGATCGCCACCAAACGTCAGTCTGCACCAAGGCAAAACCGCTTCACTGCACCTCATGCAACGCAGATACCCATGCCAGTTGGGATATATCATGTCCGACATTCCAGTGTAAGTGTGATGAGATGAACAACAGACTGACAGAAAACCAAATGCCCTTTTTCCCAACGGATGAGCCCTGGACCCATGCATCCCAACCCTCCCGTCCCCCCGCGCCACCCCCCTCTCAGCAATACTCCATCGAGCCCCCTGTGCCTGGGGGATGGATGACTGCAACTCACCATAAAGGTAAGTATATGCAGACACAAATACCATTCCAACCAGCTGCCCCCAAACCACCGGGACACACCACACCACACCCTTTAGCTAGCCCTGCCACATCCTCGAACCGCCAGGAACTCAGAAGCGCGCCTCGATGGGGTGACACAGAAAGCGACACAGGGCTGCCCCCACCAGGCTGAACCTAATGTCTTACACCCTAGAGCCACCCCCTAAGAGACTGAGAATTTGGCAGCAAAACCTTAACAAGTCAAACAAGGCCCATTATGATCTAATTAATTCCCCCGTCCACACCGACTGGGATCTCCTGCTGCTACAAGAACCGCATATAGATAAATTTGGGAACACCAAAGCCAACCACAATTGGCACGTCGTCTACCCTTCTTCTCACCTAACTGACAGTCCTGCACCACGATCCATAATACTAGTCAACTCTGCCTGGACACAAACGGCTGGTCACAGATATCCTTCGAAGGCACAAACGATGTAACCATCATACAACTCAGACACCAGCAAGGCAGGATGACGATCTTCAATATCTATAATGACTGCACCCACTCTGAAACACTACATGCACTCGATCACTTCATCGAACAGCAACGGCCCAGCATCCTTCACCTTGACACAGACTCTATGCTATGGTGTGGTGACTCCAACAGGCACCACCCTATGTGGGATGAGGAACGGAACCACCATCTCTTTACAACTACGGCAATGCTGGACTCGGAGGAACTCATCTCCATGTTGGCTGACTACAACTTAGTGATAACACTGCCCAAAAGGCTACCAACGCTACAGTCCATGTCTTCTAGAAATTGGATGAGAGTTGACAATGTTTTTTGGACAGATAGTGCTGCTGACACGATAATAACCTGTGACACCAACCCCGGCCTTCGAGGACCGGGGACCGATCATGTGCCCATCCTCACGATCATGGACCTCGAGGTCTCTCAAGTGACGCCAGCCCCTTTCCGCAACTTTTGTATGGTCAACTGGGGATCCTTTCTAGAGGAACTCAGCAGCCATCTCGAGCAGCTGCTGGACCCGCGAGAGCTGGAATCGGTGTTGGCATTCGAGGAGGCGGTAAGTGCGCTGACAATGGCACTCCAAGACATGATCGAGGCAGAGGTGCCCCTATCCAAGCCCGTTCCACACTCACGCTGATGGTGGAGCAAGGAGTTATCAGACCTGAAGAAAGACAAAAATAGGCTCAACAACCTCTCCTACCTATACCGAGCAGTCCCAGATCATGCCTCCCACGATGATCACAGAAAGGTCAGAGAGGCCTACAGTGAGGCCATCAGGCAAGCTAAAGCGCAACACTGGGCAGACTACTTGGAGGAGATGGATGCTGACATGTTGTGGACCGCCAACCGCTACATATCCAATCCTGTCTCTGATGGAGGCAAATCCAGAATAGCCTCCCTTAAGTCCACTAACAACAGTGGGGCACCAACGCTCGCCGAGACCAATCAGGAGAAGAGCCAAGTTCTTGCCAGAGTGTTCTTTCCTGCCAAGCCGGAAACCTCCCAGGTACCAGCCGGACAACAATACCCAAGGTGAGTCAAACACAAGTTCCAACTCCATGAGGACCAAATCAGATGGCAGGTAGCGCGGCTGAAGCCACATAAGGCCCCGGGGGACGATGGCATACCGAACATCGTCCTGAAGGAGGCCATCAATCATATTATAGCACACCTCCTCTGGATTTTCTGAGCCACCTTCACACTGGAAACCTACAGTGACCTCTGGTGATCCTGGGTCACAGTGGTCCTAAAAAAGCTGGGTAAGCCCAACTACGATGTGCCCAAAGCTTACCACCCCATAGCCCTGCTCAACACCATCGGCAAACTGCTGTCAGCCATCGTGACTGAGGACCTGGTGTACATGACTGAGAAGTATTGTCTCTTACCTACTAACCACTTTGGGGGTAGGCCAGGTAGGACCACCACCGACTCACTCCACCTGGTCGTCAACAAGGTCAAGGTGGCCTGGAGACGGAAAAAGGTTGCCGTCATGCTATTCCTCGACATTGAAGGTGTGTTCCCAAATGCAGTGACTGACCGCCTGCTCCACAACATGCGCAAGCGGCATGTGCCTGAGGAATACGTCCTGTTTGTGGACCACATGCTAGCGGATCGACACACTTGACTCCGGTTCAACGACTACCTGTCAGACTGGGTCAAAGTTGACAATGGAATAGGCCAGGGTGACCCTCTATCAATGATTCTGTACCTGTACTACAATGCGGACCTGGTTGACGTGGCTACCTCCAAGGGCCAAGCGGCGGTAGCCTTTGTCGATGATGCTAACTTGTATGCGGAAGGGGACACTTACGAAGAGGCCTATGACAGCCTATGGGGCATGCTTTCCAAGCCTGGAGGAGCTAAGGATTGGACACAAACGCACCACTCCTGATTCGAAAAAAAAAAAAAAAAAAAATCTGCGGTCGTCGGCTTCTCACGATGCCAAATCGCCGACCCTGACCATCCAGGTAGGACCATCCCTGAGCCCCGACCGGATTTCAAATACGAAGGAGTAAGGATCCAACCTCAAGCCTCGCACAAGTTCCTAGGAGTTTTCTTCAACGAAGAACTCCGATGGAAGATCCAGGCCGAAAAGGCTGTTGCTAAAGCCGCTAAGTGGACACTCCTATTCCGCAGACTGTCTAAGCCGTCTACAGGAGTGCAGTCCAACTTGATGCGACAGCTGTACTGTGCGGTGGCAGTGCCCAAGTTCACATACGCGGCCGACGTATGGTTTACACTCGTGCGACAAACAGCAGGGAAGAAGAGAGCCACAGGCTCAGTAAATATTGTGTGGAAACTAACCTCTGTACAGAGACTAGCAACACTGGCAAAAACTAGGGGGATGAGAATGATGGCAGTGGACGTTCTGGAGGCTCATGTGAATGTCCTGCCCATCGAATTACTTCTGCTTAATGTCTGCTTCAGGGCCGCCATCCGTCTGGTCACACTCCCGAAGAACCACCCCCTCCACAAACCTGTCCGGGTTTGCGCTCGACGGCTCGTCAAATGGCACCCATCCCTGCTGCACCTCCTGATGCACACGTTCCATCTTGATCCCAAAAACTTCGAAACCATCACCCCAGCACACCAAGTCCCCGACATACCACCAACTTTCACCACTGAGATCGCGGACTCCAGGGACGAGTCCAAAGAGGCCGATGCGCACGATGGTGCAGCTGCAAAGGTATATACTGACAGCTCAGGGATAGATGGCAACGCTGGCGCGGCGGCGGTACTCTACAAAAATGGTCAGAAGGTCAAAACGCTATGCTACTGCCTCGGCCCACTCACAGAGCACACCACATATGAGGCTGAGGCCATAGGAGTCATCCTGGCGGTGGAGCTGCTATCGAGGAAGAGGGGCCTTGAGTTGGCCACCATCCTACTGGACAACCAGGCTGTCATTCAGTCCATTAGCCACATCCGGCCACGGCCAGCACAATTCATCCTGAGCCAGGCTCACAACATGGCGAACAGGCTTTCTGCTCCAACGGGTCGTCGAAGCACGAAACTGAAGGTTATGTGGATATCAGGGCATGACAATGTCGGAGGCAATGAGGCAGCTGACCTGGAGGTGAAGAGAGCGGCGTCAGGCATGTTGTAGTAAAGAATCTACATGATGAAATAGTCCGATGTATGCTTTATAAATTATAAATTTCATTAAAAAAAAAAGATAAGATAATCTTTTTCTAACACTCTTATCCTTTAGTATAAAAATATTATTATTACTTAAATCTTATAAGGTAAACCATTATTCTCACACAGTAATTGAGAATACAGTAATAACAGTTCCCCCTAGGACTTTTTCTTGATAAAAAGTTATACTTTTTACAGCTTCGTAAAGTCTCTGAAAAATAATATATTTCTGCTTATTTTTGAGAGTATGTTTGTTTCATGGGAATTTTTATTTGATTCTTTAACAGTTTCAATGTTTATTCCTATTTTACTAAAATTAAATGAACCAGTTAATATTATAATAATTAAAATAGCGGAACTTAATATTAATTCATAAGAGATCATTGCGAGAGCAGTCAGGCAAGTACCCTACCCTCATTCCTCAATCTGGACCCACTGCCATGCAGCATGGCTGCTGCATGCCAAGCATTCAGAGCAGATCTGCGTCAAGCATGGAGAATGTGATGGGAAAGCTCGCCCTGTTTCACTCGGATGAACAATATCGACAAAAACCTCCCCTCCAGAGATTTCTACAAGAGCATGTTGGCATTCACACGAGTGCAAATGAGCCTGATTACACAGCTGCGAACTGGGCATGTACCCACCTCCACCACATACGCAAAGTCCCCTCCCCCCTATGTCTGGCATGCTCAAAAGCCGATGAATCCATACATCACTTTCTATTTGAATGTCAAGTGCATGAACACGCCTGCATTGCCTTGAGAAGAGCACTGGGAAGGAAATCAACTTCATTGAAGGAACTGCTTGGGAACGTGCGCTCGATGCTGGCGCTTCTGGCCTATGCGGCGGCCACCAAAAGATTCCAGGTGACCTTCAGTGATGTCTCCCCTCTGTCAGAGTAGAACTGCCTGAATCACGCTCCCTCTGCAGACACATCGAGCACACACACAACTTTTATTTCACTTCAACGAACAAAAACAAAAACAAAAACAAAACATCTATGCCCCACATCCATGACTCCTGGCCCACGCCTTGCGCACCGACAAGCTCAGGACTCAACACAGCAAAGGGTCAAACGACAATGCCGCAATCGGTGTCAAGGCCAGCATGCAACACCGGCGCCATTTTCTTTGTTATTTCTTCGTCTGCGGCACTCCATCTTGTCGTGCCAGCCCACTTCAGCGGCCAGGCACTTACACAGTCAGATCCAACCGAAAGTCATCACTAAGCGGAGATGGAGCCTACCTCAAAGTCAGCATGGGGTGACAAACACCTCCAAGGGGGGTGGACCAGTGGGGGGCAGGGCCCATCACTGGGTCAATCACTCGCGTGAGGGCGCAGAGAGCCGGGAGTCCCAGGGAGCGAGGGGAAAGGCCCGTGCTATTTTTAGGTAGAATGCGTGTAACGACCACCATAGGCGACACTGCCTGCGGTCAAAAAAATGACGAGAAAAAAAAAAACTGTGTGTCCTGGCAAGGTATAACAGTGGTGTCAACCTGCATGTGCCCAGTAGTATTGTGTTTTTCTACTACTATTAGTTATACTATATTAGGAAATATCAGATCACATAATCATTGCAGGTACCTCCTAGTGGGTGCTATGGTAATTTGAGGGCGTCATTGGGTTAGTGGGTTCATGGGTGTGTCTAGGGACCGGTCTGTGGACAAACTTCTGGCGGCAGGGTCTTTCTGACTCCTGTGGAGTGAAATTATGAGATTCATGACAAGGAGATGCTGGCAATTATTCGTGCCCTAGAGGAATGGCGACATTTCCTTGAAGGCACTAAGCATTGCATTGAGATCTGGACTGACCACAAGAACCTGGAGTATTTTTGCACTGCAAAGAAGCTTAATTGCAGACAGGCCAGATGGTCCCTCTACTTGTCGTGTTTTGATTTTGAGCTTCACCATCAGCCTGGTGTCACGATGGGCAAGTCGTATGCACTGTTGCGGTGCTCAGACCATGGGTCAGGATTGGGTGACAACAGTGATTTGACACTCCTATGCCCAGAGCTATTCATTGTTCACGCCCTGGAGGGGCTCACCCTGGTGGGGGAAGAACATGGGATTATTTGCCAACGTGGGATTATTCGCAATGTGAAGAAGGCATTTGGAAATGGATCACTGAAGGATGAGGCCCAGTGAGAATCGACCCGGATCCAGGGAGGTCGCAGCGGTTCAGGTCGGTGAAAACCACTGACCCGGTCTGATCATGCTGGATCAGAGAAATGATACCCTTTTATCGGTTCATGTCGTCGGTGTAGATCAGATGAATAGAATTTATCATATCTTTTGTTATCGGTTCCGGGAAGATCACATATGTTATGGTTCAAATATGATGACATCGGTTTGGGCTTTATTTACAAATATTGTAATGCTGCTGGGACCGATCCCAGCAGGTCCCCCGGTCCCAACCGATCACCTCAGGTTCCCCACCCTCAACCGATCCCACCAGGCGCACCATTCTCAACCAATCCCACCCGACCCACCACTCCTGGTACATGAAGAAATATAGTATGCTGGAAAATGCTAGGCAGGGAGAGGGAAGAGGGACTCGTGTAGGGGATGGAGATGGACGAGGCGGCGTCGTCGGTAAGCGGACGGGTGAGGATGCGCAAGTACACCAGTCGTAGGGGGGCAGGCATGTGCGGTGTCAGGCGAGGGTGAGGGCAAGTGCGAGGGAGTCCTCATCGGGGGCCCAGCAGTTTCTGAGTAGCGTGAAGGCTCGAGGTTGATGGGGATAGACCTACAAAATTTAAATGTGGATTCAGTGCAGTGAGCTCAAAGTTGACGTCGGAGATCTGCTCACAAGCATATATAGTGAGAAAACCTGAACTCAATGTAAGATAGTTGGGTCTTGGCTGCATCATAACACGAGTCGGGTTAATGACCTTTCCTTGACGAGGAGTGGTACTTTAAAAAGAAATTGTTGCGGAAAGAAAGTAGTGGGCAAGGCAAAGTCACGACCCACATAAAATTGTTTTGACATCAGCGTCAAGCTTTTGTGGGTAAAATTGATAGAACAAAGAGTGTTTTGGTTTGAAGTCAATTCATGGAGGATTAAGGCATCCGGATGGCCGGGGGAGTCACAAACGCGAGGGTCATCATCCAAAGCGATTCTACAGTTGTGGCACCGTGAGCAAGGAAGAACGCAGCACATATATAGACTCTCACAGAATTCTCAGCAGGAGTGCTTCATCCGTTTTTACTGCTATGTCTTGGATTACTCAGAAAGAGCAATAGCTAGCCTGCATTCAGTATGTGCGGATGGAAAGTGTAACTCGGCGTCGATGTCAGAGGGGGGGGGGGCAGCATCAATGTTGTGGGCAACATCAACAGGATGTGGCAAGCATTAAGGTCAGAGTGGTGCGAGTGGTTGAGGTAGGACTCCTGGGAACCGTGCTATGCCTGCAGAAGTCATTGCTCGTCATGCTGGAGAGCAAGATGCAAAGACGCGTTGTATGTTTGCACGTATTTGCCTAAGAGTCAAATTTAAACTTGACTGCAAAGGACAGCAATCACTGGATGAGAGGAGAACGGTGCCGATCTTTTTGGAGTTGAAGAAATCAAAAGCTTTTGAGTTTGTGAAAAGCATATTGTCTGAAGTCAAATTTTGTGTGCACGTGCATGTTTCAAAAAGATTTTTTTGCAAGTTTTGAAATGAATTTCAAAATTTGAGACGTCCACAGCAAGCTGATTTCACTTTTCTAAGGTTGACAATGTTCTCGGAATTTATATTTGTATTTTTACTTCTGGACACACTGTGGTCAGATTTAGTAGTGTGGATTATATCACATTTAAAGTGCACACTAAAAACTGTATCAGATAAAAATAGCTCTTACTCTCGTGTCCGGCATGAACAGATCCCAACCGAATCTTCAACACACACTTTACATGTTACAGTTACCACCCAGTGCCACCTCCCTGGACCTGGGTCGATTCTCACTGGGGATGAGGTCACAGGGGCAGTCAGGAAGCTGCGAGAGTCGGGTGGGAAATCGCTGGTCTCTTCAGAGTGGGCTGAGATGGATGGGTTGCTCACATTCCGAGGTAAAGTGTACGTTCCAGTCCAGGACCTCAGGTGACGAATTGTTGCCTAGCACCACGATTCGCAGGTCGCTGGTCATCCTGGGCAATGGAAGACCCTTTGAGCTCATCTCACAAAATTACTGGTGGCCCCACATGTCACGGTATATTGGCAAGTACTCCAAGACGTACGATTTGTGCCTGCATACAAAGGCACGAAGGCAGCCACCCCTTGGTGAACTCCATCCTCTCCCTGTCCCTAAAGTGCGCTGGGACACGATCAGTGTTGACTTCATTGTGGAACTGCCTGATACACATGGCTACGATGCTGTGATGAATGTAGTGGATTTGGTCTCCAAGCAGGCACACTTCATCCCCACAAACACCAAGATCATGGTGGCAGGGGCAGCACGACTTTTCCTGCACAATGTCTGGAAGCTGCATGGGCTGCCACAAACTGTAGTTTCAGATTGCAAGGTACAGTTTGTTCATGAATTCACTTGCGAGCTTTATCACCTCCTGGGCATTGACATCACAGCCTCCATGGCGTACCACTCGCAGAGCAACTCAATCAAGAGCTAGAGCAGTACCTTCGACTCTTTGTCAATGAGCGACAGGACAACTGGGATGACCTCTTGCCCATGGCTGAGTTCCAGTACAACAACCATGTGCATGCTTCAACTCATCAATCACCCTTCATGCTGGACACTGGGTGGCACTCACAAATGGGCTTCGAACCGCATCAACCCCATCGAACCTTGAGTCCGTCAATGAATTCAAGGAACTCATAGAGGAGTCACTATCAGAAGCAAAGTCAGCACTGGCAAGGTTGAAGGAAGACATGGCAACGTACTATAATCGCTGACACGAGCCACCACCTACATTTTCACCAGGTGACAAGGTTTACCTTGATGCAAGTGATATACACACCACCCATCCATCAAAGAAGCTAGCTCATAGGTGACTTGGTACATTGTTGAATGTCAAGTTGGGTCACAAGCCCATCATCTCCACCTTCCGAGGTCTCTGCATCATCTCCACCCTGTTTTCCCTGTCATCAAGCTGACTCCTGCTCCACACGATCCATTCCTGAGTCGGTGACCATCCCACCACCTCCACTCATCTTTAGGGAAGGCGATGAGCACTTCGAAGTTGAACAGGTGTTATACAGTCACATGCGAGCAAATCGGCTGCAGTTCCTCATCAAGTGGAGGGGGTATGGCTATGAAGAGAATTCATGGGAGAATGAGGGCGACATCCAAGCTCCTGACCTCATCGTTGACTTCTAGCATTCGCATCCAGGTGCCCCTCATCGCATTTGCTCCTTGGAGGCTGTCACCTTTCAGAATCACATCCCTGTTCCACCAGTGGGCCTTCATGCATTGGATCGCTGCATTCTAGAGGGGGGGTGATGTCAGGGGAACCCCAATCACACACTGCTTTATTGTGATATGCATTACTGCAATACACATTATTGCAGTGTACATTGTCGAGTGTGCATTATCGTGATGTCCATTATCGCTGATGGTGCATTATTGCCATGTGCATTAGTGCCGCTTGCACATTACCATGGCGTGCACATTATCGCAGTGTGTTATTGGTGGCCCCCAAGCTTCTCCTAGCCTTCAGCATCCTTCTGTCTTGTATTCCATTTATTTCCCTTCCCATTCCAGCCCCTTCCGACATCATTCCTTCCTTATCTGTCCAGCCCTGTTATCACTGGCGTGATTGCTTATGTAATGGCATTCGGTGATCGGGCTAGCATACCCAAGCTTACTTATAGTCGTAGCTAGGTGGTGAAGGGGTTCCTTAGAGTTTTCTCTTTGGATCCCCCTTCTCCAGGTATGTTTGTGTCCATGAATATAGTTCTCTATCTTACTGTGGATCCCCCTTCGCCAGTTCGCTGCTTGAGAGTAGAGCATCTGCCTAGGTTGCCCTTATAGCTAAGCTAAGTAGCTTCCTCAACCCTCCCAGCCCTGCACTTTCCTGGAGATATCTCTACCAATGCTATCACAGATGAGTGAGCTGCAAAGGCTGCTTGTGCAAAAGCAATGGTTAGTCCCAATGTTAATTTCTCATGCATACTGCAGCTGAACTTGGCAGGTGACCATCTATAGTTCAAAAAGTGCCTACAGCAGCTGATATTTTTCCTTTGCCGTGATAAGTTTCTGGAGCAAATAATTCCAGGTCAGCACCTCGATGAGGTAAAGCATCGTGAGAGGGATATTCATGAGACGTACAGCTTCTTCACCCATGCCTGTTCTAATCATGCTTAATGATTACTGCTATTTTTGGTTAGGACAAACACATTATCTGCTATTGCTTCCTTCACTGCAATGGACAATATATACATCAATTTGGTACAGCTGGATTTGGAAGTGTGAGGAAGTGAATGGGGTATGGATTGGGCAGTGCCAGATTTGGATATGTTGGACATGGAAGTGAAAAGGGTTTGGATTGGGCACAGCTGGTTTTGGATGCACTGGATGTAGAAGTGAACGGGGTGTGGATTGGGCATGGCCAGATTCAGATATGCTGGATGTGGAAGTGAAAGGTGTTCCGATTGGGCAAGGACAGATTTGGATGCCCTGAATGTGGAAGTGAATGGGGTGCAGATTAGGAATGGCCGGATTTGGATGCACTGGATGTGGACTGCTATAGAGTTGCAAGTGAATGGAAGGATGAAAAAGGAGTGGTTTTGATGGGACCATCTGCAGAGTGCCCTATAAAAGGAAATATTAACCCATAAAGAATTGGCACATATCCAAATGCAGGCACTTTGCCAAGGTGCTTGGTTAAGCTCAACAAGAGATTGAAGTTAAATTACTATGATAGCAGGAGATGTAATGTCCATGTGTCAATGAGAGCTTGCCCTGAGAAACTCATGCAGCCCCTCTGCATTGCATCCACAAAGTCCCATGCTTAAACTGACTGAGATCAATTGTGGACCCCTTTGCAATAACAGCGGTATTTGCCGGCCACCACAAACCTAACCGAGACCAGGGCGGAACCCAGAATAAAAGTTCAGAGCATGAGTTGAGTACCCAGCCATCTTCTAGCCGGGAGTCATTTCGAAACCCAAGCCGCATAGCTGTGCAAAGGATATTAACAGATATTGTCATGTTCCGAGAAATGAAGATAACAGCTACTGACTAGCCTTACCTACGAGTGGTGCTGAAATGGCTTGCCCGGTGTCTGCATTCCACACACGGATCGTCTTGTCATCAGACCCAGAGACGATGTGCTTGCCGTCGTGCGAGAACGCCACCGACGTGACCCAGCGCGTGTGGCCTTTGAATGGTGCTGAAATGGCCTCCCCGGTGTCTGCATTCCACACACGGATCGTCTTGTCTCCAGACCCGGAGACGATGCGCTTGCCGTCGCGCGAGAACGCCACCGACGTGACCCAGCGCGTGTGGCCTTCGAATGGTGCTGAAATGGCCTCCCCGGTGTCTGCATTCCACACACAAATCGTCTTGTCTCCAGACCCGGAGACGATGCGCTTGCCGCCGTGCGAGAACGCCACCGACGTGACGCCACAGGTGTGGCCTTCGAATGGTGCTGAAATGGCCTCCCCGGTGTCTGCATTCCACACACGGATCGTCTTGTCTCCAGACCCGGAGACGATGCGCTTGCCGTCGTGCGAGAACGCCACTGACGTGACCCAGCGCGTGTGGCCTTCGAATGGTGCTGAAATGGCCTCCCCGGTGTCTGCATTCCACACACGTATCGTCTTGTCTCCAGACCCGGAGACGATGCGCTTGCCGTCATGCGAGAACGCCACCGACCTGACGCAGTCGATGTGGCCTTCGAATGGTGCTGAAATGGCCCCCCGGTGTCTGCATTCCACACACGTATCGTCCTGTCATCAGACCCGGAAACGATGCGCTTGCCGTCGTGCGAGAACGCCACCGACGTGACCCAGCGCGTGTGGCCTTTGAATGGTGCTGAAATGGCCTGCCCGGTGTCTGCATTCCACACACGTATCGTCTTGTCTCCAGACCCGGAGACGATGCGCTTGCCGTCGTGCGAGAACGCCACCGACTTGACGTAGTCGGTATGGCCTTCGAATGGTGCTGAAATGGCCTCCCCAGTGTCTGCATTCCACACACGTATCGCCTTGTCATCAGACCCGGAAACGATGCGCTTGCCGTCGTGCGAGAACGCCACCGACCTGACGCAGTCGGTGTGGCCTTTGAATGGTGCTGAAATGGCCTCCCCGGTGTCTGCATTCCACACACGGATCGTCTTGTCTCCAGACCCGGAGACGATGCGCTTGCCGTCGTGCGAGAACGCCACCGACGTGACCCAGTCAGTGTGGCCTTCGAATGGTGCTGAAATGGCCTCCCCAGTGTCTGCATTCCACACACGGATCGTCTTGTCACCAGACCCGGAGACGATGCGCTTGCCGTCGTGCGAGAATGCTACCGATGAGACACCGCGGTTGTGGCCTACCAAGACGTTTTCAATAGCTGGCCACACCTTTAGTTTCCCTGTCTCTATGCGGAGTAGTCTTGGAAAGTCTGGGAGGTAGGTCTGTGACACTATAGAACTTTCAGGTGCGAACGAGAGTGCCGACACATAGAGATGAGGAGTGCTCTCCGCGATTACGCTCCAGAAAGTAGTAACGAACTTGCGGGTATCCCATATGAATGCTGTAGTGTCATTATCCTGAAGTTCATTAGACTCCCGTCAGAGCTCATAACAACTCGGGCACTCACCTGACTCCAGTCCATTATTGACGAGAGCGCTGCTGAAGCATCGGGTACCTTCTTGATCAGACTCAAAACTTCCACCCAGTAGAGTACCTTAGTCTCGAAGAACTCCTTGACCTTTGCACCTATACCCGGCGTAAAGGTGGTAGCGCGAACATGGTCCGCCCAAAAACGGCAAGAGTAGGAAAGTTGTGGTGATATATACTTCTTGGTCCGAATCGCCAAGTCGACAACGTCGTCGTTACGCAGATGTGATGTTTGAAGCTGACAAATGTTGAAATGAAGTTCATCCTTCATCACGCGCAAGCATGAGAGTGCAAGGTTGTCATGGTGTGAAGATGTATCAGATATATCGATGTAGTATGCTTCACTTCGGTTGTGATCTGTCAACAAGTCACGAAAGGACGTGTGCAGCAGAGTGATTGTGCCAGATTCTTGAGAAGGAAGGCTCAGCAGAGCACCCATGGGTCCAACGATAAGTTGAACCTTGGTACCCGAGTTGCCGTCGTTGCACAATTCCTGCAGGGCAGACATCGAGAGCGGTTCTCTGGCAGCCAGGATGCAGCCCATCACCGAGCAAAAACGACCCTTGACCTTGTCTGTCAAGCCATCGCCATCCTCAAATATCTGCTTGAGAATACCGAGATACAGGTTATCCATCCCACGGAACTTCCCGTCTAAAAGTTCCTCCAATTGCTCAACAGGATCCCGACCACCCTTCCCATCTCCTTGGACAAATCGACAAGCCGTGGACGCCCATTGAAAGTGACCTTGAGATTTCTCGGCTAATAATCGACACCAGCGCTCGTCTGGCCATATGCGCTTGAGGTCCGTAATGTTACCTAGTTCATGCTTCACAAAGCAGCCGACGTCATCGATAGCCTTCGGGTCAATTTTATTGAGGGACATGGACAGCACATGCTTCTTCCCATGAAGGGTGCCCAGGATGTCTTTTTCGGCACGTGAAGTGATAAGAAGGCGGAGATTAGGCGGCAGTTCCGCAGCTTCGTTCCCAAGGACAGACAAGAGAGCCTGGCGAGATACCTGGTCTCCGCTCTCATCTAATGCATCAATGACGATCACCGTCGGACCAACGGTGGTTAGACCCTGGGAGGGGTCTAGAATGAACCTCTTGAACTGCTCACTAGGCACGATTGTGGTCCGAAGTTCTCGATTATCCCGAACCACATTCAATAACGATGCTTTGCGTTGTGGATCTAGATCAGCCAGACCACGAGAAATTGTGCTAAAGACATTTCTGGGGGAGCGTTCTGCCTGATGGGCGCGGTCAAAACAATACGACGACCCGAGACGTTTGAGCCCGTCAAATCGTTTAGCGACCTCGTGAGCAATCGCAGACTTTCCGGCACCCGCAACATCGTGCAAGAAGAATATCCGGGGGGTGTCGTCGCTATCCTCCTGGTTGACCCACTCACATATCTTGGCGATAACTTTCTCCCGAGTACCCCGCAGACATCCCTTAGTAAGATCGAAACGAGCTTCCCGTGCGTGGTGCATATCATTAAGTGGACCTTCCCCGGCTGGTTGCAAGGTGTATTAGCCTGGAGAAAGGCCCCAAATCAGAAAACTCGCCGATTGCCTCGACAACATTCAGAACACGGAGTACAGTGACTTCAACACGTTGTACAGTGATTGCAGTATGAATGACGGCGTCTTGTTCCAAATTCAGCTTGAGTATATTGAAAGATTCCTCGTATTCTGTGACCTTGCTGTCGACATCCGAGACCACATTCTTCGCGGCCCTTTTCCCTGAACAAAGATCATCAGCCATGGCCACCTGATATAAAGGGTCCAACGTACAGAAGTCCTTGATTTTGGCATAGTCACGGATAAAGTAACCGCACTCTACCGTCAGATTCGTCAAGGATATGATAATTTGCCTTTGCGATTCAATTTTCTTTAACGGCTCCGCCAAGTGGACGAACGCATAGGTGTCTCTAATAACCTTCGCTAGCTCATTGATGCTATCATCCCGGTCCTTCTGAGCAATGATCGTCTGCCCAGACGTCAGATATCAAGCTGGTGCATGTGCTAAATCTACCTTGTGCGCAATAGACAGGATAGACCATGCCATTTTTGCGTAAGGATGGACCTAGAATTAAGCAAACCGAGTACATGAGATGACCTGGGAGACCGCCGACGTTTGAACCATACCTCAGAGATCCCATCCACGATCTCGGTAAACCGCCCGATCTTGTCCAGGAGTGGATCCCAAGCCGCCGATATTGTTTCGAGGGTATTGACGGCGGAAGTGACGGAATCGGCCCCAGGCCCTCCAACAACAAATGGGGACGGCACCGGGTTCATATTATCGACCTCTTCCGTTCCCCGAACTGCTTCGTTCAACTGGGTGTCCCGCGCCGCGTCGGACGTCGCGAAAGACGTGATGGCGAACTCTAGGACAGTCAGAACCTCACGCATGTTGCCTGCCTCGTCGTATTTACGAAGTGTGCGAGAAACGGCTGCTGTGTTCGATGATTACACATGCATTCCGTCGACAAGCGAAAAGGACTGACCTCCAGTTGCTCCTTCTGCAAGCAGCAACTCGATCCTTGCCTTCGCACCGCCAATGTACTCATCACTACGAAATGTATGGTCCCTGTAGATTTCGATTCCTAGAACAGAACCCCCATGCAAGTTGTCGCTGGGCATGGATTTAAGATCGCGTGAGGATAATAACACTGGAATTAAACAAACAAACAAAATGTGTCATTCCACGAGGCAGCATTGCCTCTCGCGGATATGGCAGTCTTCTTCTTGTCATCCTCATCGACAAAGAGTTGCACGTAGTATTTGCCAGGACGTTTGCCAAACCGTCCGACATTGGGAAGTTTATCGCATCTCAGGCCTGTCGGAAAGAGTCAGGATGCAATAGGCAGCGCAAAGGAAAGAGTCTTTCCAGCAACTTTGATTCCTGCAGGAATACTTCGGGGTGGAGTGAACAGTTGGCTCTAGAGAAGCGATCGTGGGCTTACGGTGCTGACCCAGTGCCCTCAACGTTGTTCATCGTGCGCAGTGTTCGAGGTGGGTGGACAGAAAAAGACGACGAGAGGCGCCGCACGGCACTCCGACTTCGGACCTGACATGCATCGAAGACACTCAAGCCTGCAGCCACGTGATACTGGCGTCAATGTGGAGCGCCCGTCGATGTGGACTTGGCCGTCTTCGTAAGTACAGCTGTCAGCTGCAACCGTGCATGTCGTGCCTTTCAATGAGTGAGCTCCCTGCACCGCGTGGGCAAAGTTTCGTGGATCCGTTGTCGCGCCCACGACGTGTGCATCACCTCAAGTAGCCAAACTGTTGAAAATAAATGAGATTTACATATGTGGGTGCCACGTGCGGATCGTGCATTATGTAATGTGC
The DNA here is from genome assembly GCA_015179125.1 of Gautieria morchelliformis. Lineage (NCBI taxonomy): Eukaryota > Fungi > Basidiomycota > Agaricomycetes > Gomphales > Gomphaceae > Gautieria > Gautieria morchelliformis. The sequence goes on along the minus strand of WHVA01000164.1, from coordinate 42,679 downwards.
GACGTCGGTGTGTACCTGTGGACGCGAGGGCTTCTCCGGGACTGACTTCAAACGATACACTATACGGAAGTCACCGCGAGGCGGCAGGTATTCATAGTCCGAATAGACACCAATCGCTGGCTAATGTGGGGCATGGACAGTAAGACAGCGGATGACGAGTACATCTGCCCGATGATAAGTACTGCAAACGGGTGTAATTATGATTCGCCTACGTACAAGGGAACGGGTCAGCATGTTGTTCAATAACTCAAGAGCAAGCTGATTAGTGACCGATACTCGTCGACTACGTTGTTCCGTGGCATTATTACCTCGGCCTACGCAGACTACGTATTGTTCGATAATCCTGACAGCGACAAGAGTCGCTGTCTGAAATACATGAACTCTTCTAATTGTACTAAACTCCTTGTATTCCTTGTACTTTGCTGCGCTCCTTGTCCATCTCGTACGCGTCACCGGCTTAGTTCAGCGCACCGAAGTGCCGCCTTTACGCTGTATCGCCCCCGCTCTCAACACTACGCAGGCATCTGCGATTTACGTCGGCCTGCGCAGGCTACATCGGCAGGGCGATATATGTATTTTCGGGCTCGGCTACCAGGTTTTCGGGTCTTTCCTGATGCTAGACTCTTGTGAGACGAGGTCGCTGGTGCCTATATTTGGTGTAAGGATCAAAGATTATCAGCTAATGCCTACGTTTGGAAGAAGCATACTTACGATGGAACTTATTGTTGTGTTCGTTTCAAGGGATCCGTAGGCGCTTGGTGTGCATGTGTGCCTGTCGCATCAGACAGGAAGGCGTCTCTCAATCAGACTGCAGATGTACAGTCTGGTTCAAGCATCCAGCTCACACGCACACAGCCAGTTCAAGCTTTTTCTGTCTTCCTTTTTTTTTCTTCAGCCGCAACTGAGGATTGAACTCAAATGCCATTTACTCCGCAAACCAGATCGACCATCCAAATCAACCATCTATCATGAGCGCGTACATGATGCTTGTTGCTTGTTGCATAGTGGTGCCACTACAGCTACATGCCGACTCGGAGTGCCGAGCACCGCTGATTCGATCTTGCTTTGAGCTGGTGCAGAAGGACTTGCTAAATTGCAGCAACCGTGCGGCTCGGACAGGGGAACGGGCATGAGCGGAACTGAGGAGCCCTCGGTAGGCCCCTTCCACCCGTGACAGCTGTGGTAGAGTCGAGGTATTGCTGACTTCCTGGATAAGAAGTTGGCTGGACGCTAGTTTTGGTGTTGAATTGAGTTAACTCTGGTGTTCGAGTTATTGTCCATGCTTCGCCCCGAGTAAACTGCTGCGGTTGACTTTGCTGAGGCCACATTGCTGGTGAGGCAGCGTCGCTCACCATTCCCATCCCTATAAAGCTTGAGGGAAGATTCCCATGTAACTCTCAGTCCCCCAGTTATGTCTGGCGGTGTGGAAGACGTCATCGTTCTTGGAGGGCAGTTGTAAGTTCTTCCCAAGTTTTTCAATCGTAACTTGTCACAACATCCTTGCCTTGAAATGATAGGCAGGCTACTAGAGCAAGTATCTTCCCAAGGATCGGCTATCTTACTCCTCTGACTGTCAGATCAGTATTATCTTGTTTCAAGCCTCGCCCTTCTGATCTATGAGCATTTCCTCACATTTGGAGATGAAGTACGTCTGTATTTTTCAAGACCAGCGAGCAAGTTCACAACAACGTTCAATAGGTTCGGTATAATTGGTCCAACAGAGTATCTTTAGGTAAACCACTTCAACCTCGGGAGACAAACATATGCCTCTAAACCATTCCACAGCCGGTTTTCTGTTCTTCGTCGTGAGGTCTTTCATTCTTTGGACGTTCTCAATATCGATGTACAGCAGACCAGATATTACGACCCAATCTGCTTGTCGGTGATAACATATGGTACGTTCTTTGGTTATTGATACCGTCATGCACCTTAAATAGCGTTTAGCCAACACAACAAGGTGGGGTGAAGCCGTATGTCTCGTTCCCATTGAATTTGTGTTTCTGATGATGTTTTAGGCGTGAGCCATCTAGGCTGCCGACTTCCTTTGCTCGCTATTGATATTCTATCACAAGTTGCAAAACAGTAGGCCCTTTGGAGCCCTTGGGTTTTTTGACCGTGGTTCTTACCGCATCCAGTATTCTACTCCTTTTGCGGTAAGTTGTCAATATTCATTCACAAACCATTGACGATTTCAAAAACAGTGTATATGCATTGTACAATCGTAACAAATGGATCTTGGGTTGCTTGAGTTCAGTCATTGCCATTCAATTTGCTCTCAGCATTTTCGTTTTCATATTTCCGGGTGGCGGACGTAAGTTTCGAGCGTCATTTTGCAAAGGGCATCACCTCTAACCCGATTCTCAGCATTGCCTATGCCGCAAATTGACCTCCCTGTCTTTCAAGGTGCGAAGGGTTGACACCTACGCATTGTATCACTGCAACTCATGTTTCTTTTATTCTTCACTTAAGGCTGCCTGTTTATTCCTTCTGACAGGCTGTGTGTTCCCATAGGGTTTATTATCAGTCTTCGGTCTTATGTAACGATTTCGCAGTAAAAATGGAACAAACGCTCCCATTGTCCGCATCACTGAATATTCCCCTCCCTATCACATCCCGGTATGGTAGGGTAGTACTTACCCTTTGGGTGAATGCGGACTCGTGTTCATCAATTATGGTGGGTTGGGAATCCTGGACAATAGTGATGGAGAGCAGTTCTGATTCATCCTCCGATGGCGACAAAGACGTGTCTTGGGAGGACAACGCTAATTTCATCGAGGGTTTATTAGTGTACTGTTCAAAAATTAACCGGCTGAGACCCACCACGTCGAAGTGCCAGCAGATTAAAGTCCAACATCCTGAGACGGTATCGACTCGGAGTTTCCCACGGGACGTCACCTACTTCCTCTTGCTGTATACACCGCGTTCCATAAACATGGCAATCTGCTCGGTAGCCACGTATAGGCACCATCCTGGTCTTCAGCGGACCCCAGTTTTCCCATGGGACAGTTAGTTCGTCAGCATTCGAACGTGCGTTCACATGCTCGAGAAGCGATGAAGCATGTATGAAGAGCACATAGTCACGCCCATGCTGTTCTTGCAGGGAATATGTAAAATGCATGCTAACCGCCAACAGACGGGAACATGAGGTAGGGTAGAAAGATGTAGGAAGTTCTGAAGGTGGTTCAGAACGCAGTATAAACGATCTGGTAGCTGTGTCTTGAGATATGCGTGGGAGCTGATATATGCGGACAAGCTGGGGCTCCATGGATCCTTCTTGACGAGCAGCGATGAAGTCGTACACGACATAGTTTACAATGAATCCATCGGTTTTTACCCCGTTCACTCACACAGCTGAGTCCGTTTGAGCAAGTTAACAGTGTCCTTGCTAGTGTTTGGTCTCTCTTCGTGTTCCATTCCATATGTCTCTGTCTCCCTCCTTGTACCCCAACACCATTGCCCAGGATGACCAGCGACCCATGAATCGTGGTGCCGTGTGACAAATTGTCGCCTGAGGTCCTGGATGTCTGGAACATACACTTTACCTCAGAATGTGAGCAACCCATCCATCTCAGCCCACTCTGCAGACACCAGCGATTTCCCACCTGACTCTCGCAGCTTCTTGACTGCCCCTGCGACCTCGTCCTCCAGTGACCCATCTCCAAATGCCTTCTTCACGTCATGAATAATCCCATGTTCTTCCCCCACCAGGGTGAGGAGTGTCAAATCACTGTTGTCACCCAATCCTGACCCATGGTCTGAGCACCGCAACAGTGCGTCTGACTTGCCCATTGTGACACCAGGCCGAAGCTCAAAATCAAAACATGACAAGTAGAGGGACCACCTAGCCTGTCTGCGATTAAGCTTCTTTGCAGTGCGAAAATACTCCAGGTTCTTGTGGTCAGTCCAGATCTCAATGTGATGCTTAGTGCCTTCAAGGAAATGTTGCCATTCCTTGAGGGCACCAATAATCGCCAGCATCTCCTTGTCATGAATCTCATAACTTCACTCCACAGGAGTGAGACTCTTGGAGTAAAATGCAATCGGATGCTACTTGTCATCATCTGGAGATCGCTGGGACAGGACTGCACCAGTGGCGACATCTGAACTGTCAGCCTCTACCCGGTATGGTTGATTATCATCTTCAAAGTGCAGGATTGGCATTGATCTGAATCACCACTTTAGCCCATCAAATGCCTGCTGTTTGTGATCACCCCACGACCATTGTATGTCCTTCTTGGTGGGCTCAAACAGGGGTTGTGCATGATGTGAGAAGCCCTCGATGAACCGGCGATAAAAGTTGGCAAACCCTAGGAAGGCCTGCACCTCCTTGCGAGTTGCTGGGGTTGGCCAGTCCATGATGCCTGCAACCTTGATGGGAGTCCATCTCCACCTTGCCATGTGACACAATGAGCCCAAGGTACTCAATCTTTGTTCGCTCGAACTCACATTTTTCAGGGCGAAGATAGAACTTGTGCTGCTGTAGGTGTAAGGGCAACCCTAGCTGGCTGTGGAGATCACACTACCACACAACTGACAAGGCGAAATCCAAAGTATGTATAAATGAACAGAGTATACAAGAGAGGGGGGAAATCCAAAGAGAAAGGTCTATTACCCCCAATGTCAGTGAGCCTGTATTATACTACACTCCACAGCCAGGGACAACACTTGGCACTCGCCATCAACCCTACATCCCATGACCTCCCTGAGCCTTGATTGACCCTTGATGCCACCTATTACACAAGTCGCTTGACTTCCAACACTGTTCCGAGAGCAGAAGTTGGAAAGTGGAGTGGAATTGGCAAAGCGAACAGAACTGGTGGAAGTTCTCCCCAAAGCGGAATCATTTCCAAAAGCGGAGTCGGAGATGGAATAGGAACCGGAACCGGATTTGGAAATGGAGTTGGAACTTGGTGTAGTGTCGGAACTGCAAAACAGGGTGTCCCCTGACATCAACCCCCTCTAGTGTGCTGCGTCCTCGAAGCACGGGACATGAGGGATTGAAAGGCCAGCGAACAGATTTGGCGAGGGGCACCAGGGTGTGTCCTATAGAACTCATGGAGTTTGTCCGGAGCGGAGACATCTTGCTCCGGGACCCACGAATTCTCCTCATACCCATACCCTTCCCATATCATGAGGAATTGGTGTCGTCCTCGCACGAACTGGCTATCCAGGATCTGTTCCACCACATAGCGCTCTTCCCCATCTACAGTTTCCGGTGGAGGTGGCGGACAAGCCTTCTGACCTGGAATTGGGTCCTCAAGCGCAGGGAGTAACTTCACTATGTTGAATATGGGGTGGAGGTGGGACATGGACATCGGAAGTCGGAGGCGATACGTGTTCTGTCCAACCCTTCGCATCACTACGAAGGGCCCCAGGTAGCAGTGGGCAAGCTTCTGTGAAGGGCGCGTGGTGTGGAGGTCGCTCACGTCTAAATACACCTTGTCTCTGACTTGGTACTCCGGGGCAGGAACCTGGCGTTGGTTGTAGTACCTTGCCATGTCATCCTTGGCCTTTGCAAGGGCAGACTTGGCTTCCAAAAGGGTGGAGTCCATGTGGTCTCGGAACTCATTGACTGTCTCGAGTTGGGACTCTTCCAGGCGTGGCTCAAAGCCCATCCATGGGTGTCGTCCGGAGTCGAGCATGAAGGGAGTCTGCTGCGTGGCAGAATGTACATGGTTGTTGTATTGGAATTCTGCCAGTGGAAGTAGCTCGTCCCAGTCATCCTGCCTCTTGTTGACAAAGAGGCAGAACCAGCTCCTGATTGACCCATTCCGTCTGTCTGTCACCCTGCGGATGGTATACTGTGGTGGCAGCCAGCTTTATTCCGAGCAGGCGGTAGAGCTCTCGTGGCAGTTCCGTGATGAACTGCGGACCTCAGTCAGAAACGACTTGCCTCGGGAGTGTCAAGATTGGTTTTTAGGTGTTAATATCGTGTATTAGTGAACACAGCGAATGCCCGAATGACTTGTGCGAATGAGTATGCCGTTCGGCGAATAGGTGAACCAATAAATGTTCACAAGATAAGAGGGCTGCCCAAGTGGAGCTTGCCCTATCTACAGTCGTAGCGAAATAGCCCGTGGCACTTGATGATGTAACGTACAAGGTGTCATGGAAGGGTTGTCTAAGTAGTGACAATCCCTTCGCCGTCAGCACAGAAAATAGTTCGAAGGCTAAGGTAACAAAGATGAAGTATGAGAACTCACCAGTGATGCCTAAGTCCTCTTCTGGCTGAAGATAGAAATCTCCAGGAGAAGGCTCAAAACGATGATCACAGTGAGGTCAAGTTTGCACAAGATGGACGACGTATGATAATTGAACTGGAGAGTATACATGCGAATGTAAACTACTTATATCGAATGCTCGTAAGGTATCAGCGAATAGGAAAGAGGCCGTCGTGAGTCAGGGTTGGATAGGGGTGCGCAGTCATGATACTAAGTAGATGGAATAAACATACAATAGAGTGAGGGAAGAGTGCGAACATGAAACAACGGAGAGTAAAGGTGGTGAAGGCAGCTATGTACGAAATCATGTCTTGGGGCCCGCATATACACCGCCCTGCATGGGTTCTTCATCTGCTGGGTTGATCCCACATGACCTACGGGTAGGACGTCCCGCGACCACACCCTGCTCATATGAACACCAAAAGGGGGTTGGTCCGAGAAGCTGATGGAGCTACTGACGAGCCATCATGCCGGGTAGGGATATCGATCGTGATTTGATGGTGTGCCTGCTGGCGAATGATGCGAGCAGCGAATGGCTGTTCGGCGAAATGCGAGGAAGGGCTAACGGAGATGACATAGGGCAGGAGTGGTCGAGGTGGAGGGCGAAGCCGAACGAACACGGGGGAGGAGTGGCGAAAGGGGAAATGGGGATAACAAGGTGCAGGAAATACACAAGTCATGACAATCCGATCATAGGAACATCATTGAAAGAGGGTTGAGCAGAGGAGGTGATAGGCCCAGCGATGACTGCCAAGTCAGTCCAAAGACGTCGATCGTGCTTTGACGGCATGGCTATGGTAAATGGCGTGAACAGCGAAGATTGGTTGCCGAACACGGCGAGGGCAATCGGAATGAACACGGAGGTGGAGTGAGAAATGGGAGAACAGGGCATCTGAGTATGGGAAATAAACCCGTCATGACAGGGAGCCCATGCAGCTTCCAGACATGCGCAAGGAACAGGCGGGGCGCTCCAAGGGCCATGATCATTGTGTGTGTCAGAATGAAGTGGGACATCTTGCTTACCGAGTCCACGATGTTCATGATTGCGTCATAGCCATGAGACTCTGAGATTTCAACAATGAAGTTGACACTGATGGTGTCCCAGCGGGATTCTGGAATTGGGAGTGGAACAAGCTCTCCGATGGGTGGGTGCCGCTGTGCTTTGGTCTGGAGACAAAGGTCGCACATCTTCATGTACTGTCCAATGGACATCTGAGGCCACCAGTAGTTCCAAGCCACTAACTCCAGTGTCTTCCACCTGCCAGCCTGCCCTGCGACCCAGGTGTCATGGTGTTGGGACATGATGTGGCGGCAGAAGTCCACCCCATCTGGAACATCGACCTTGCCCCTGAAGTGGAGCAACCCATCATGTTCTGACCACTCCGCTGCCCATACAGACCGTGAATGCCCTTTCCGCAGCTCCTCCACCACCTTCACCACCAATTCCTCCTTCTCTCCATTCCGGTACTGCCTCCGGATATCCCGGAGCATTTCCGCTTCCACCCCAACTGCAGTCACTCCCTCTAGGGCACGGATTGCAAAGAGACTTGGGCGGAGCAGTGTCATATCCGCATTGTCCCCACTTCCACTTCCATGATCTGCATGGCAGGATAGGGCATCGGGCTTGCCCATGGTGCGGCCGGGGCGGTGATGGAGCATGAACTCAAACCGAGATAGGTATAGGGACCACCGTGCTTGTCGTTGGTTTAATTTCTTGGATGTGCGAAAGTACTCTAGGTTCTTGTGGTCCGTCCAGATCTCAAACAGACACAGAGCACCTTCGAGGAAGTGTCACCACTCCTCCAGCACTCGGATGATCGCCAGCATTTCCTTGTCCTGGATCTCATAATTCTGCTCCACCAGACTAAGGCTTTTGGAGAAGAAGGCAATCGGATGCCACCTGCCACCATCTTCCGATGACTGCTGTGACAAGACCACTCCGGTGGCTGCGTCGGAAGAATCCGCCTCGACTCGATAAGGGAGAGAGTCATCGGGAAAGATCAGGACCAGGGCAGAAGTGATCAGCTCCTTGAGTTTGTCAAAGGAGGCCTGTTCCGGCTCCCCCCACCACCATCCAACATCCTTCTTGGTGAGGTCGAAGAGGGCACAGGCATGGCAGGAGAAGTCCTTGATGAACTGCCAGTAGAAATTGACAAACCTGATGAAGGGCTGGACTTCCTTCTTGTTCCACAGCGCAGGCCATTCTGACACACTGGAAACTTTGACTGGGTCCATTTCCACATTTCCTTCTGACACAATCACCCCAAGATACTCTATCCGCGTCCGCTCAGATTCGCACTTCTCTGGCTTGAGACACAGGTTGTACTCCTGGAGCCGTTCCAGCACCCTCCGCATGACCTCCCGATGTTCTGGCATTGTTTTCGTGAAGATGAGGATGTCATCGAGGTAGATGCAGACAACCCCTTCTGCTATCATGTCATGGAAGATATCATTCATCATTGTCTGGAAGGTGGCAGGACTGTTGGTGCAGAATGCAGTCTTCCACTCATCTCCCTCACGGATCTGAACATTGTTGAAACCCCAGCAGACATCCAGCTTAGTGAAGTACCTTGCCCCACAGAGTTGTGTGATCAGTTTGGAAATGAGTGGGATGGGGTACTGGTTCTTGATCGTGATCACATTCAAGGCCCAGTAATCCTACACAAGCCTGAGTGAGCTGTCCTTCTTCTTGATGAAGAACACTGGAGATGCCATTGGTGACTTGGAGGGGTGGATCCTCCCTGTACAGAGGTTCTCCGCAAGGAATGCATCAAGCTCTACCTGCTCCCCAGGTGACAGCGGGTAGACCTTGCAGTTGGTGGGCTTTGACCCAGGCTCCAACTTGATGGCATGGTCCCACAGCTTCCGAGGCAGGGCATCAAATGACTCCTTGGCAAAGATGTCATCGAACTCCTGCAGGTACTCCAGAATCTCCACCTCCACTTTATCATGCTTCCTGGAGGCTTCTGCAGGGTGTTGCGAAATATTTCCGGTGGCGCAGACATGTTCTGCTTCTGGCAGAAGGTTTACGTACAGCAAGTGCTCCCCCTCTGCCAGAGTGTCTTCCAGGCCAAGTCAGATGACGTCGGAGTCAGAATCAGAATCGGAATCGGAATCGGAATCGGAATTGGAATCGGAAGTGGGAGCTGGTTCGAATTCCGCTTCCAAATCCTCTTCTGCAAGCAGTGGATGGGAGCCAGAACGACATGTCTGTATGAGCTGTTCGGTCTTGCAGTGCTCCTGGTGCTCCTTCCACACTTCCGACCAGCACAGGTGACACTTGGCTGGGCATTGACTCATCAGCACCTTCCAAGTCTGCCAGTTGATCCACAGGTTTTGCTCCTGCAGCCAGGTAAACCTGAGGATGATGTCTTGCTTCCCCAGGCTGGTGACTGCAAAGGAAGTGCGTTCTGTGTGTCCATCGTAGCAGAGAATTGTGTCTACTATCTCCGTGATGGACCCTGCCTCATTGGGGCTTCCATCCACATTGAACACTGGGATTGCATGTTGCGACTTCCATGTGGTCAGTCGGTTCCGTTCCACATAGTCCCAGTCCATAAACTGACCAGTTGTCAGGGGACACCCTGCTTTCCATTTCCAGTTCCGACACCACATCCAGTTCCGACCCCATTTCCGACTCCGCTTCCAGTTCCGATTTCATCTCCGCCTCCGCTTTCGGAAACGATTCCGCTTCTGGGAGAACTTCCACCAGTTCTGTTCGCCTCGCCAGTTCCACTCCATTTCCGACTTCCACTCTCGGAACAGTGTCGGAAATCAAGCGACTCGCATAATAGGCGGCATCAAGGGTCGATCAAGGGACAGGGAGGTGCAGGGTTGATGGCGGGTGCCAAGCGTGGTCCCTGGCTGCGCAGCGTAGTATAATACGGGCTCGCTGACATTGGGGGTCCTTAGACTTTTCTCTTTGGATTTCCCCTTGTCAGGTGAGAATCCCCTCTCTGGTATACTTTGTTCATTTATACATACTTTGGATTTCCCCTTGTCAGTTGTGTGGTAGTGTGATCTCCACGACTAGCCAGGGTTGCCCTTACAGCAGAAAAGTCTCTCCCATAGAGGACCGGCAGTCGTACTGCGCGTTGCATTCGCCATAGGTGCGTTCGGAATCGGAGACAGCGACTCGGAGATCGCGACCTCTTCCGCACACACAGCGTACGACAGCCCTTCTTCTTACGTCGAGCTCCCAACCCCGGAAATCCCGCCCCACATTTCTCCGTCCGACATGGATCCGGACGATCGTCTTCGGAATATGGAGGAGGAATTGACGCGGAACCGGATGAAGACCGACGCGATTGAAACAGCCTTACAAGCGATTTTGGCTAAGTTAGATATTCCACAAGGTGGTGGAAATGAAATGCCGGATGATCCGGATTTTGGAAAAGCGGAATTAGCGGAAAAGAGGATGTCCGCGAAGTTAGCAAAGGTCAAACCCGCAACTCCGGCGGACTTTGACGGAGATCGGGAGAAGGGACGCGCATTCTTCAACACATGCAGCATCTACTTCGCGATTGTCGGAGACCTCTTTCCGAACGACCAGGCTCGGATTCACTGGGCATTGTCCTTTTTCAAGTCGGACCGCGCAGCCCGTTTTGCAAACAAGGTGATCCGACATGAAGCAAAGGGCAAGGGGAACTACTTCCGGGACTGGGACGCCTTCGAGAAAACATTTTCCGACCAGTTCTGCCCGAAAAACGAGCAGCTCACAGCCCTTACGAAGCTCGAGGGGACCAGCTGGTACCAGGCCAAGGATCCGGTCGATGACTACATCGATCGCTTCCAGGAGCTCATCGACCTTGCGGAGTATGACGACGACAAGACGATCGTCATCAAATTCCGACGAGGACTTGATCCGACACTCCAGAACCAAGTTGCGTTGCTTGGGGATGGAGCTCCGGATTTTGATGACCCGGAAGGGTGGTACCAAGCTGCACAGAGGGTGTCCCGGAACAGGGAAGCAAATGAGGCCTTCATGGAGACGAACCGGAACATGACACGCAGTTCCACTCGTCCTACTCCACCTGTGCCAAAACCCGGAAGCGCATTCATTCCCATGCGGAAAGTATTTCCGGCGCTTGCTCCGCCTGCTCCTATTAGGAACCATAGCCCTCCTCCCTCGAAGAGTGGCCCTGCCCCGATGGATGTTGACCGCATGCGCGGAAAAGGCCGCGGAATTATCACCTGCTTCCGATGTCAACAACCAGGCCACTATGCCCGCGAGTGCCCCCAAGCATTTGACATCCGGCTTATGACCACAGAAGAGAAACTCGAGCTCCTTCCAGAGTTCCTCGCGCTCGCGGACATAAGCGGAGTGCCCACTGCGGAAGGAATTTCCGAAAATGCGGAACGTGGTGCATCGGAAGCGGAAGATGCGTCGGATTTTGTGACGCGCAGCGGGTGAGATGTGTGCCCCTGCTGCCTGTACATAACCGGTTTGCCTGTCTTGAAGTAGAGAATGAAAAGCCCCCACTCCCCTCACTTCATACAGACCCACCGGATAAAGTCACACAAAAACCAGATCCGACACCCCGTCCATCCCGCATCCGCCCTTGGGAGAGACGCCTTCCGAAGCGCTATGTTGTTGCTGCCACCCCTGGCCCCAAGTCACTAGTCATTAAGGTGGAGCTCCAGATGACGGATACGGCGGAAGTCAAATCCGGACCCGCCCTTGTCGATTGCGGGGCCACTGGTCAGTTTATAGACCGGGACTATGTGGAACGGAACCGACTGACCACGCGGAAGTTGCAACGTGCAATCCCGGTGTTCAATGTGGATGGAAGCCCCAATGAGGCAGGGTCCATCACGGAGATAGTAGACACAATTCTCCGCTACGATGGACACTCGGAACGCACTTCCTTTGCAGTCACCAGCCTGGGGAAGCAAGACATCATCCTCGGGTTTACCTGGCTTCAGGAGCACAACCCGGAGATCAATTGGCAGACTCGGAAGGTACTGATGAGTCGATGTCCAGCCAAGTGTCACATGTGCCGGTCGGAAGTGCGGAAGGAACGCCAGGAGCAGCGGAAGACCGAACGACTCATACAGACATGTCGTTCCGGCCCCCATCCACTGCTTGCAGAAGAAGACTCGGAAGCGGAATTTAAACCGGATCCCACTTCCGATTCCGATTCCGATTCCGATGTCATCCGACTCGGCCCGGAAGACACTCTGGCGGAAGGGGAGCGCTTGCTGTACGTAAACCTTCTGCCGGAGGCGGAACACGTCCGCGCCACCGGAAATATTTCGCAACGCCTTGCTGAAGCCTCTAAGAGGTATGATAGAGTGGAGGCGGAAATTCCGGAGTACCTGCGGGAGTTTGAGGACGTCTTCTCCAAGGAGTCGTTTGATGCCCTGCCTCCGCGGAAACTGTGGGACCATGCCATCGAGTTGGAGCCTGGGTCAAAGCCCACCAACTGCAAGGTCTACCCGCTGTCACCCAAGGAGCAGGTGGAGCTCGATGCATTCCTTGCGGAAAATCTCCGTACAGGGAGGATCCGCCCCTCCAAGTCACCCATGGCATCTCCGGTGTTCTTCATCAAGAAGAAGGACGGCTCACTCAGACTTGTGCAGGATTACCGGGCCTTGAATGCGATCACGATCAAGAACCGGTACCCCATTCCGCTCATTTCCGAATTGATCACACAACTCCGCGGGGCGAAGTACTTCACTAAGCTGGATGTCCGCTGGGGCTTCAATAATGTCCGGATCCGGGAGGGAGATGAGTGGAAGGGCGCATTCCGCACCAACCGAGGACTCTTTGAGCCACAGGTCATGTTCTTTGGCCTCACCAACAGTCCTGCCACGTTCCAGACGATGATGAATGACATTTTCCGTGACATGATAGCGGAAGGGGTCGTCTGCGTCTACCTCGATGACATCCTCATCTTCACAAAAACAATGTCCGAACATCGGGAAGTCGTGCGGAGAGTGCTGGAACGGCTCCGGGAGTACAACCTGTGCCTCAAACCGGAAAAGTGCGAATTTGAGCGGATGCGGATAGAGTATCTTGGGGTGATTGTGTCAGAAGGAAAAGTGGAAATGGACCCCGTCAAGGTTTCCGGTGTGTCGGATTGGCCGGTGCCGCGGAACAAGAAGGAAGTCCAGTCCTTCATTGGGTTTGTCAATTTCTACTGGCGGTTCATCAAGGACTTCTCCTGCCACGCCCGTGCCCTCTTTGACCTCACCAAGAAAGAGGTTGGATGGCGGTGGGGAGAGCCGGAACAGACTTCCTTTGACAAACTCAAAGAGCTGATCACTTCCGCCCCGGTCCTGATCTTTCCCGACGACTCTCGCCCTTACCGAGTCGAGGCGGATTCTTCCGACGCAGCTACCGGAGCGGTCTTGTCGCAACAGTCATCGGAAGAAGGCGGGAGGTGGCATCCGATTGCCTTTTTCTCTAAGAGTCTCAGTCCGGTCGAGCGGAACTACGAGATCCACGACAAGGAGATGCTGGCAATCATCCGAGCGCTGGAGGAGTGGCGACACTTCCTCGAGGGTGCTCTATGCCCAGTTGAGATCTGGACAGACCACAAGAACCTTGAGTATTTCCGCACGTCTAAGAAGTTGAACCGGCGACAAGCACGGTGGTCCCTGCACCTGTCCCGGTTTGACTTCATGCTCCACCACCGCCCCGGCCGCACCATGGGCAAGCCCGACGCCCTATCCCGCCGTGCGGATCATGGAAGCGGAAGCGGAGACAATGCGGATATGACACTGCTCCGCCCAGGCCTCTTCACAATCCGCGCCCTAGAAGGGGTGACTGCAGTTGGGGCGGAAGCGGAAATGCTCCGGGACATCCGGAGGCAGTACCGGAATGGAGAGAAGGAGGAGTCGGTGGTGAAGGCAGTGGAGGAACTTCGGAAAGGGCACTCACGGTCTGTACGGGCAGCGGAATGGTCGGAACGTGATGGACTGCTCCACTTCAGAGGCAAGGTCTATGTTCCAGGTGGGGCAGACCTCCGCCGCCGCATTGTGTCCCAGCACCATGACACACGCGTCGCTGGGCATGCTGGCAGGTGGAAGACGCTGGAGTTAGTGGCTCGGAATTACTGGTGGCCTCAGATGTCCCGCTACATTGGACAGTACGTGAAGACATGTGATCTTTGTCTCCGAACCAAAGCGCAACGACATCCACCCGTCGGAGAACTTGTTCCGCTCCCGATTCCCGAATCCCGCTGGGACACCATCAGCGTCGACTTCATTGTTGAACTCCCAGAGTCTCATGGCTACGACGCGATCATGAACGTCGTGGATTCGGTAAGCAAGGTGTCCCACTTCATTCCGACGCACACGACGATCACAGCACTCGGAGCGGCCCGCCTGTTCCTAGCCCATGTCTGGAAGTTGCATGGGCTCCCGAAGCAAGTTGTTTCCGACCGAGGTCCGCAGTTTGTCGCGGAACTGACTCGGGAGCTCTACCGCCTGCTCGGAATAAAGCTGGCTACCACCACAGCGTACCATCCGCAGGGTGATGGACAGACGGAACGGGTCAATCAGGAGTTGGAGCAATATCTCCGCCTCTTTGTCAATGAGAGGCAGGATGACTGGGATGAGTTACTTCCGCTGGCGGAATTCCAATACAACAACCATGTCCATTCCGCCACACAACAGACTCCCTTCATGCTTGACTCCGGACGACACCCGCGGATGGGCTTCGAACCACGCCAGGCTGAGTCCCGACTCGAGACGGTCAATGAGTTCCGAGACCGCATGGACTCCACCCTTTCGGAAGCCAAGTCGGCACTTGCAAAGGCCAAGGATGACATGGCAAGGTACTACAACCGACGCCGGGTTCCTGCCCCAGAGTACCAAGTTGGAGACAAGGTGTATCTAGATGCAAGTGACATCCGCACCACACGCCCTTCGCAGAAGCTTGCCCACCGCTACCTTGGGCCCTTCGCAGTGACGCGGAGGGTTGGACGGAATGCATACCGCCTCCGACTTCCGATGTCCATGTCCCGACTCCACCCCGTCTTCAACGTAGTGAAGTTACTCCCTATGCTTGAGGACCCAATTCCAGGTCGGAAGGCTCATCCGCCACCTCCGCCGGAAATTGTAGATGGGGAAGAGCACTATGTGGTGGAGCGGATCCTGGACAGCCGGTTTGTGCGAGGACGACTCCAATTCCTCGTGAAATGGGAAGGGTATGGGTACGAGGAGAATTCGTGGGTCCCGGAGCAAGATGTTTCCGCTCCAGACAAACTCCGGGAGTTCTATAGGACACATCCCGGTGCCCCTCGCCGGATCCGCTCGCTGGCATTTCAATCCCTCGTATCCCGTGCTTCGAGGACGCAGCACGCTAGAGGGGGGGTGATGTCAGGGGACACCCTGCTTTCCATTTCCAGTTCCGACACCACATCCAGTTCCGACCCCATTTCCGACTCCGCTTCCAGTTCCGATTCATCTCCGCCTCCGCTTTCGGAAACGATTCCGCTTCTGGGAGAACTTCCACCAGTTCTGTTCGCCTCGCCAGTTCCACTCCATTTCCGACTTCCACTCTCGGAACAGTGTCGGAAATCAAGCGACTCGCATAATAGGCGGCATCAAGGGTCGATCAAGGGACAGGGAGGTGCAGGGTTGATGGCGGGTGCCAAGCGTGGTCCCTGGCTGCGCAGCGTAGTATAATACGGGCTCGCTGACATTGGGGGTCCTTAGACTTTTCTCTTTGGATTTCCCCTTGTCAGGTGAGAATCCCCTCTCTGGTATACTTTGTTCATTTATACATACTTTGGATTTCCCCTTGTCAGTTGTGTGGTAGTGTGATCTCCACGACTAGCCAGGGTTGCCCTTACACCAGTGGCCCTGCAATTGACAAGGGTGGGTCTGGATTTGACTTCCGCCGTGTCCGTCATCTGGATCTCCACCTTAATTACCAGTGACTTGGGGCCAGGGGTGGCAGCAACAACATAGCGCTTCAGGAGGCATCTCTCCCAAGGGCAGATGTGGGATGGATGGGCTGTCGGATTTGGCTTTTGTGTGACTTTATCCGGTGGGTCTCACAAAGTGAGGGGAGTGGGGGCTTCTCATTCTCTACTTCAAGACAGGCAAACCATTATGTACAGGCAGCAGGGGCACACATCTCACCTGCTGCATGTCACAAAATCCAACGCATCTTCCACTTCCAACACGCCATGTTCTGCATTTTCGGAACTTTCTTCCACAGTGAGCACTCTGTTTATGTCTGCCAGTATGAGGAACTCTGGAAGGAGCTTGAGTTTCTCCTCTGTGGTCATAAGCTGGATGTCGAAAGCTTGGGGGCACTTGCAGGCATAGTGGCCTGGCTGTCACATTGGAAGCAGGTGACAGTTCCATTGCCTTTTCCAACATCCATCGGGGCAGGGCCACTCTTTGAGGGAGGGGGGCTAGGTTTCCTAGTAGGGGCAGGGCAGAGCAACCGTCAGAAATATTTTCCGTGTTGGAATGAATGCACTTCCAGGTTTTGGCACAGGTGGAGTAGGACGAGCGGAACTGCATGTCATGTTCCGGTTTGTCTCCACAAAGGCCTCATTCGCTTCCCTGTTTCGGGACACCCTTTGCGCAGCTTGGTACCACCCTTCAGGGTCATCAAAATCCAGAGCCCCATCCCCAAGCAGTGCGACTTGGTTCTGGAGTGTCGGATCGAGTCCTCGTCGGAATTTGATGACGATCGTCTTGTCATCGTCATACTCTGCAAGGTCAATGAGCTCCTGGAAGTGTTCGATGTAGTCATCACCCGGATCCTTGGCCTGGTACCAGCTGGTCCCCTCGAGCTTCGTAAGGGCTGTGAGCTGCTCGTTTTTCAGGCAGAACTGGTCGGAAAATGTTTTCTCGAAGGCATCCCACTTACCTAAGTTCCTAACCCGAACTAGAATACTACTCTTGCTTAGAGTAACTATTCTTATTTAAGTAGTTGCTTTACTGCTTAGCCACTTAGCCTAACCCGCTGAGTGAAACTCTACAGAGTGAGGTTGGCAATCAATTTTCTTGTCAATTAGCACTCCACTACCTGAGACGAGCTGTTCAGTTGATTTTTCTGTTCAGTGACTTTCACAAGTCAAGTCAAGTTGTGCGCGAAAGCCACTTCACATTACTCTCTTGTTATTGCAGTGCATTGACGTTGGTTGACCCAATCCACTTACAAACTCTCCTGCGGAGCCTATTCCCTCTTTAATAAAAGGAATACTCTTGGACCCTGATAGCGTCCTTGAACCTACACACTCTTTTAGTTTATTGTTCAGTGCAGCTAAGAAAGGCATTGCCTTCTATCTGTAATAACTTGGACTAGTTATTACACGGATTGCAACCAAGGTACAAATATTAAATTATTTCCGGAGTTGTGCTGCTGCATTGAATTGGTATTCTACTAGTCGTGTAAACGACACGTTCTGATAGACAGAGGCGTTAGCAATAACACCAAAGTCTTGAAGGGTTCCAAAACAGTTTGACACCGTGCAAACACTAAGGTAAGACATTATTCGATCCCTCATATTGTATTTCACTCACCTGTATGCTACATTTGATTTGTCAACGTATAGGTAACTATAATAGTGGTTTGACACCGTGCAAACACTGAGTTGATTTGTTGACGTATAGTCTTGTTATTATTATAGGAGGACTGCAGGGGCAACTCCCAGCCCAAATTCCTACAAAATGTCCTAATATTTTAGATATACAGTATTACACATGTTATCTTGAATTTCTTTTTTTTTTTTTTTTTTTTTGAATTCCATTTATTATACTGCCACCTTGGGGCCGGGCCCTATATAGGCAGTCTCTACCCAGAACGCGGAATAGAGTAATCAAAGTGTTTTACATGCTAGGGTATCGTAGTTACCGAAGTAAGCCAGAGATATGCTGGCACCAACATAGGATACTTCCTGTTGTTTACAATGCCTAATCACCTTAGATACATATCAGTACTGGTCAGTTTCAGTAGGTCTTATATGCCAGATGGAAGTCCAGGAGCCTCATAATCCTAACACTTATCGACGTTTCCCTTGCCCTTTGCTTCGTGTCAGATCACCTTGAAAATGGGCTGCGCAGTCCGACTTGAAAAAGGACGATGCCCAGTGAATCTGTGCCTGGTTGTTCGGAAAGAGGTCTCCAACAATTGCGAAGTAGATGCTGCATGTGTTGAAGAATGCATGTCCCTTCTCCTGGTCTCCATCAAAGTCCACCGGAGTTGCAGGTTTGACCTTTGCCAACTTCACAGACATCCTCTCTTCCGCTACTTACACTTGTCTGAAATCCAACTCATCCTGCATTGCATTTCCACCACTTCATGGAATATCTAACTTAGCCAAAATCGTTTGTAAGGCTGTTTCAATCGCGTCGGTCTTCATCTGGTTCTGTGTCAACTCCTCCTCCATATTCTGAAGACGATCCTTTGGATCCATGTCCAAGGGAGGAGAAGTATGGGATGGGATTTCCGGGGTTGGGAGCTCAATGTAAGAAGAGGGGCTGTCGTACGCCATGTGCACGGAAGAGGTTGCAATCTCTGAGTCGCTATCTCCGATTCTGAATGCACCTATGGTGAATGCAACGTGAAGTATGACCGTTGGTCCTCTAGGGGAGAGACTTTTCTGCTGTAAGGGCAACCCTAGCTGGCCATGGAGATCACACTACCACACAACTGACAAGGGGAAATCCAAAGTATGTATAAATGAACAGAGTATACAAGAGAGGGGATTCTCACCTGACAAGGGGAAATCCAATGAGAAAAGTCTAAGGACCCCCAATGTCAGCGAGCCCGTATTATACTATGCTCTGCAGCCTGTTGTGATAAACGCAATTATTTTCACTTCAAATCGTTTATATATAAAAAGAAACTAATAAAGAAAGAAAGAAAAACAAAAGAAAAAAAACAAAAAGAAACAGAAATTATATTTATGACAGACGTCGGCGCAGACGACGATCACACGAATTTATGACACGCTATATTACCCATAGATCGGGTAATATACAGGAGTTCGAGCATCGACCACGTGCGGTCGATCAGGGACGGCGCGCCTATCGAGTGATGGCATCAGCCATGACGTCGACAGGCGCCAGGCCATAGGCACCGAGGGGTGCGGGCACCAAACGCCGCAGAGAACAAAAGACTGCGCAGGGGTATAACGTGCTGTGGAGCGACCTGAGAAAGTCACCTGCAGTATACATACTCAATCAGCTGCCCCACAGAAAGGGCACAGAGATAGCGGCCCCATCTCCAAGCCCAGCATATATGCTGGGCAGGGTAAACTCAGATCCGTTTCCTATTCTAATACCATGACACGTCTGACTGATTACTATTTTAACATCATGTGCACAGGGGCTTTGTATACTAGGTACAGATCTCTATTCCAAGGCCCAGACAATCCTGATACCATCCCCATCACCCCATGACTTTATGACTATAAATTAGTCACCCCTTAGTTACAAAGTAGTTTTTCGACCCATCCATCCAATATCTTGAACACTAGTAGTTACTATCAACATAGTATAAATAGCTAGTACACATGTATGAACGAAATCATCCAGAATCGATTATTCTGCCTCCTGAAATTGCTGTAGTCTTGTTTAATAGCTACAGAGCTCAGATCTTGATAGTTTATTCCAAATCTTCGTCGAGGGTTTACTATCACTGTTTACTCTATACTACCTTAAAAGCGAACACTTTTGATTTGACTATCCCTTGGATCGACACCATTCTTCTGTCAACGCGGTCACGTGACCCTCATTCATCAGTGCTGGACGCGCCTCGAAAGGCTTAGTCAGCACATAGACGAGGGGCGAACACAGTGATTTCAATCACTAAGCAATAGATTCTACTTGTTAAAAGGCACTAATTGACACCTTAATCCAAAACAGCCAGGGACAACACTTGGCACTCGCCATCAACCCTGCACCCCCCTGACCTCCCAGACCCTTGATTGACCCTTGATGCCACCTATTATGTGAGTTGCTTGACTTCCAACACTGTTCCGAGAGTGGAAGTCGGAAAGTGGAGTGGAATTGGCAAAGCAAACAGAACTGGTGGAAGTTCTCCCCAAAGCGGAATCATTTCCAAAAGCAGAGTCGGAGATGGAATCGGAACCAGAACCGGATTCAGAAATGGAGTCAGAACTTGGTGTGGTGTTGGAACTGGAAAACAGGGTGTCCCCTGACAGTAGGCGCTCATAGACTATTTGCAGAAGTCGGTGATGCTCCTCAAGGGTGTTGGTGAAGATCAGGATGTTGTCCAGGTACACACACACATGCCCTTCCATGATGAGGTCTTGGAAGATGTCATTCATCATGGTTAGGAATGTTGCAGGACTGTCTGTGAGCCCAAAGAACATCCCGAGGGGTTCAAAGAGGCCACGATTAGTGTGGAATGCAGCTTTCCACTCATCACCATCCTTTATCCGCACGTTATTAAAGCCCCATCGCACATCTAGCTTGGTGAAGTATTTGGCTCCTGCGCGATGAGCTCAGAAATGATAGGAAGGGGGTACACTGAAGACATGGCAAAATTTCCTGACATGGAAAATCAACTGGAAATTCTAATGATATTCCACATTTCTTCAAAATTTCATAAGATGGGCAAGTCACACAAGCTGTGTAGGACAGAAGATGGGTAGATTGATTGCTCAAAGGGCAGGCAAAGGGCCTCCCTTTATATTGTAATGTACATGGGCTTAGTAAGCAGGTAGAACCTTCTATCTATTAATGGAATGGGGGAAGAAGCTTGAGGAAGATGGAAGAAAGGGTTGGAAGGCACTGGCTGTTTCCAGGGACTCTACTATGATTCCTACCAATCAGAGCTTGATTTGTCAGGAATGACTCACTGAAAAGGGACATGTGCCATAACACAGCTTGGTTGAGTCATGTACTCCTGACTCACCAAGGTGTGCCTGGTTTGGTTGAGTCATTGAGGCTATATCTCCAGATAACTATGTTTTGGTACTCAGAAGCTGAGTAAGTAGTTCTGAGACAATTAGGGCTCTGTAGCCATAATTACTAAGAGCACTGCTTAGCACAGCTGAGCATAGCCTGGCACAGCCTAGTTGTCATGACTGACCAATAGTGTTTTCCTGGCCCGACTTGGGCTCAAAAGCCCCGGTCATGGCTCAGCCTGAGACGGCTCGGGCTTCACAAAACCCAGGCCAGGCTTTTTTTTATGGCTCAGGCCCGGCTCCGGCTCGGCTCGGCTTTAGCCCCGGCTCGCTGGAGCATGGCCGCAGGGTGAAAAACACACTTTTCGTCCCTCATTTGGATGTTAAGTGCCTTATCGAAGTTTCCCACGCGTGGTGCCGGCACGCTGTGCCTGGGTGCTGTCAAGCCTCTTAGGGCAGCTTCACCCATACCATCAAGGTGCTCAAGAGCCGCCGCTTCACAGCTCGGCTCAGGCTTGTCAAATCCTGAGCCAGGCTTTTTGGGATGGCCTGGAGATGGCTACGGCCTGGCTCGGCTCAGCCTGTAAGGGCTCGGCTTGTCAAGATTGGATTTTGGGCGTTAATATTGCATGTTAGTGGCAAATGCCCGAATAGCGTGTGCGATCTAGCGAATCGCCCAGCGAACAGTACCGAAGAGGTAAGGGTTAAAAGGTAAGAGGGTTACTCGAAAGGAATTCGCCCTGATCTACAGTCATAGTGAAATAGCCCGTGGCACTTGACGATGTAACGTGCAAAGTGTCACGGAAGGGTTGTCTAAGTAGCGACAATCCCTTCGCCGGCGAAGGTGCTCCTTCAGAGCCCTTTTCCGACAGCACAGAAAATAACTTGAAGGCTAAGGTAATGAAGATGAAGTATGAGAACTCACCAGTGAGGCCTAAGTCCTCTTCTGGTCGAAGATAGAAATCTACAGGAGAAGGCTCAAGATGATAGTCACAGCGAGGTCAAGTTTGCACAAGATGGACGTATGATAATTAAACTGGAGAATATACATGCGAATGTAGACTACTTATACCGAATGCTCATATGGTGCTAGCGAATAGGAAAGAGGCCGTCTGGAGTCAGGGTTGGATAGGGGTGCGCAGTCAGGATACATAATAGATGAAATAGACATACAATAGACTGGAAGGGGGGTGCGAACATGAAACGACAGAGAGGAAAGAGGGTGAAGGCCCCTATGTACGAAAACATGCCTTGGGACCTGCATATACACCACCCTGCACGGACTCTTCATCTGCTGGGTTGGTCCCACATGACCTATGGGTAGGATGCCCCGCGAATGCATTCTGGACATAGGAACACCCAAAGGGGGTTGAGTTGAGAAGATGATGGGACCAGTGATGAACCATCAACCCGGGTAAAGGATGTCGACTGTGTTTGATGGCGTGCCTGCTGGCGAATGATGCGAGTAGCGAATGGTCATATGGCAAATGTGGCGAATAGCGAATGGAGCGAGGAGTGAATGGAGCGAAGACACGCGAACATGGAAGAGTGGTGAAAGGGACGACAGGGATAGCTGGGTACAGGAAATAAATGAGTCATGACAGCCTGCACCTCCTTGCACTTCATGATAGGACCAGTGATGAACCAACAATCCAGGTAAAGGGTGTCGATCGTGTTCGATGGCATGGCTACTGGCAAATGGTGCGAGTAGCGAATGGTCATTTGGCGAAGGTGGCGAATAGTGAATGGAGCAAGGAGTGAATGGAGCGAAGCCGAGCGAACATGGAAGAGTGGTGAAAGGGAAAACAGGGATAGCTTGATACAAGAAATGAATGTGTCATGACAACTGTGTAGTGAAAACTTCAGCGAAGCTAATTCGTCCTGCGCTGCAGTGGTACGAGTCCCATTGAGTCCAACCTGCATGGAGGCTGCAACTGACACTATCCGAATGGATCCTGAGCATGTGGGTCTGTCATGAAGTGGGAGTTTAACAGATGATGGGTTCTATGATGGATGAGGGGTCCAACACCTGGCATGCTGGCAGGAATGATGCGAATAGCGGATGCGAAAGCAGTATGGCAATGAATATTTTGGCAAGATATTCACTGGTTCAGGAAGTCGTTCGCTGGTTCGGGAAGTCATTCGCCTTGTGCTGAGGGATGATTCGCAGAATAAACGAATCATGACACGGCTCCGGCTTTGTCGCGGCCTAAGCCGGGCCTGGGAAAACACTACTGACCAAGATCCCCACTGTTTGGTGAAGCCAAACAGGCTGCACAGTTGCTATGGCTGCATATAGCAACTGTTTGGGACTCAGCTGGAAATACTGAGAGAGCCATCCTGCCGGACTTGTGGGTGCTTGGGTGACCATAAGTCCGAAAATGCGGCCACCGCCGAGGTGCCCGGCGGAGTTTGAAATAGAGCGCCCGGAACAGAGTTGTGGGTGCTAGAGGATCCACAACTCTGTAATGACAGAAAAATGGTAGTTTGAGCTATGGAGGCTTCGGAAAAATAAGCAAAAATATAGGATAACTAGAGGAATGTTTGAAAAGCCTTTCCCCAGTTATATTAACAGCATACAGGAACTGTTAATTCTTCAAAGGTGTTTTTACATGTTGTCAAGACAAAATAGAAAGGACTAGGGCTGGTTGAACATCCATTCCCCTACACAAACCACTGAGGGAGACTGTACATAACAGTAGCTACTTATAATCTCATGAGAACAATAAGACTCGCAATAAAGGGGAATAAAAGAATGTCTTGTGACTGCGCAAGACCTAAAATGACCAATAATGGCCTGCTGACTAATCAGGGGCTTCGGGTGCTGCAGTTTGCAACTCCAACACTCCCCCTCAAACTGTTGACAGCCCGAGTTTGACGGCGAAATGCTTCACTTTTGCAGACGGTAAGGCCTTAGTCAACGTATCGGCGACCACATCGTCAGTGGGACAGTACACGAGGCGAATTGCACCCTGTTAGACAATCCACCGTATGAAGTGAAAACGTACGTCGATATGCTTCATACACGCGTGATACTGATGGTCTTTTGCCAGTGCGATGGCGGATTGATTGTCAGAAAACAGGGTCGTAGGTGAAAGCTGAATGTTAAAGACCTGTTTTATGAGGGAGCGAAGCCAGAGGGCTTCCTTCACCGTGTGAGTCACGGCGACGTATTCACTTTCTGTCGTGGACAATGATATAATGTTTTGCCTTTTAGCACTCCAAGAGACCACCCCTCCATGAATCATGAACGCGTAGCCAGAGATCGCGTGACGATCGTGGGCCATGCTGCCATCAGCGTCGGCATATCCTGTCAGGCCTCCATCTCCGTGACCGAATGTTAACCACAGGTGAGCAGTTCCTTTCAGATACTGAAAAATTCTCTTGACAGCGTTCCAATGTGTAGGCCTGTATTTCGTCGAAAAACGCAACATGCATTGGACAGCGAACACAATGTCAGGTCGAGTCCCCAGTGCAGCGTACATTAACGACCCCACAGCCTGTTTATATGGCGTGTCACACATCATGGCCCATTCAGCTGTGGTCTTTGGGGTCGAGGACATGTGCAGGAGCAGCCCATGCTGCATAGGAGTCGATGCAGGCTTCAGTTCATCAAAATTGAACCTACGCAGGATTGAGGCGATATAGGATTGTTGGGAGAGGTGAATGATGCGACATTCCCTGTTTTGTTTTATTTCGATTCCCAACAACCAGTGTAACTTTCCCAGGTTCATTATTTCGACATGTTCAGATATGCCTTCCTTGAAATCGCTGATCAGGTTTATTGAGGACACAGCGATGGTACAATCATCAATGTGGACCAATACAATGGCCAATTCCTGACCATTCTGGTGAAAGAATACGGCCTGGTCAACATCGCATCTGGTGAATTTGAAATGGTGTGTCATGATATTTACGAGTTTTTGATACCATCACCTCCCTGACTGCTTGAGTCCGTACAGTGTCTTTTTTAGGTGGCACACTTTTCCTGAGGATTTGGGAGCATGATAGCCAGGCGGCTGCACCATATAAACAGTTTCCTTATCAGTGTGTTCACCGTTCAAATACACGCCTTTGATATCTATCTGATGCAACTCCATATCATTTGCAGCAGCCAGGGCAAGTACGGTTCGGATTGAAGCCAGTTTGGCTACAGGGGCAAATGTGGTAATCGACACCGGGTACCTGAGAAAAGCCTTGAGCAACAAGGCAAGCTTTATACCTAACCACGTTCCCCGCTGCATCTTTTTTGGCATGGAACACCCATTTGGAGCTGACGATGTTCACGTCTATGGGTGGCTCGGTAAGTTCCCCAAGTTCCCAATTGTTTGAGTAAGGCTAATTCTTCGTGAATTGTGTTCTCCCAAAGCTCCCAGTCAGGATGACATTTGGCCTCAGCTAAAGAGTGGGGCTCGATTGCTTTGACCTCGCTAGTTTTGGCTACTAGTGCATATTTGTCATCCTTCACTGCTAACATCATCCAGTCGGCCGTTCCTTCCCCTTCGAGGATTTCAGGAGATTTTTCGACAACGGTAGGCAGTTGGATTCCTGGAGTGATGGCAGGGTCAGATGAACGGTGAGTGGAGGTGCTGTGTCCATCTAGAATGTCTTGAATACGCTGACTTGGTTTTTGTACTCATTTCATAGGGGACTCGGTTTCAGAGTCGGACGGGTTTGAGGTATCAGCTGTGGGTGGCGGGTCAAGGGAAGGGTGCAGATGACACAGCAGGTTTGTGTACTGCAGAGGAAGGTGTGTCAGTTGTTGTTTCGATAACTTGCCATTCCTCCCCCTTGAGACAAGAAGCTGGGGCTGTACCAGTGTCAAAGTAGACATTCCTTTCTACAGTGACACTTCGTTTATTGGGCCAGTAGATCCGGAAGCCTTTGCTTCGATCATCGATGCCCATCCAGCATCCCTCTGTCACACGGCCTCCTAATTTGTCGCCACCCTCGGTTTGCTGCCAAATGCGGCTTCATAGGGTGTTTGACTGCTGACTGCTTTCGTCAGGGTCCGATTCATTAGCCACATGACATGTCGTGCAGCCTACCGCAAAGGAACTTTGGAAGCCCGCTTGCATGCAAGAGTGCACGGACCTGTTCCACAATGGTACAGTTGCGGCATTCGGCCATGCCGTTGTGCTGTGGAGTGTCATGGATGGTAAGTTTTTGTGCAGTACCTTTGGACTTTAGATAAAGCACAAAATTCTTTCCCAAATATTCACCGCCTCTATTGGAATGCAAGGTTTTGATGCGTGCATTGAGCTGCGTGTCCACCCAGCTGGCATATTCTTTAACAGCCCCAAAAGCCTCGTCTTTGGTACACAGGAGGTAAAGGTGAGTGAGACGTGACATATCGTTGGTGAAAGTGATATAGTATCGCTTTCCAGCCCTGGTTTCTACTGGAGCAGGTCCCCACAGGTCACTGTGTACCTCGTCTCCAAAGGCAGAGGCACAATTGCCTTCTCTGACCTTTGGGACAGGTTTGTGAGTGGCCTTCGCATATACACACGACTCGCAGAAGAAAGGTTCACCTGTCAGTGACAAGTTGAGCTTTATTCCTGTAACAAAACCCCTAGCGACGAGTTTCTTCGCTGTCTCAGGTGAGATATGACCCATGCGACAGTGAAACTGATCAAGTGTTAGCACCTCGACAGCAGAATTTGCTGTATCGGCATCGTGTGTGACCTGATATAAGCCATGGCCAGATCTCTGTATCTGGCCAATCTGCTTCCCATCACTCGTCTTCACAGTACACTTCCCATCACCAAACGTGATGGAGAGTCCAGTTTGATCAAGGTGTTCAACAGAGACAAGCGTATAACCGACTTCAGGTGAATAGAGCACCTCAGTGAGTCATAACTGAGAGATATCGGCACCATTAGGTATGTTGATTACCATCTCTCCTGTTCCAACCGCATTGAAACTTTGCTTGTTAGCTGCTTGAAAAGTCTTCAGAGGGGTCGCAGTGAAGTTTGTGACTGAATCGCGATAGGGAGTGATGTGCCGAGTACATCCAGAGTCATAGACTTCCCTGTGAAGTGAGTTTGCTGGTTTTTTAGGGTTTGCGCTAACAGCAAATGCATCTTCCAGTTGATCAGCAACTGGAAGTTCATCATGCTAAAGCACTATCGCTTTTATCCATCAGAATTGACCCATCGGTGAGTTCATCATTGACTGGCACGTCTTCTACCTCTGAAAACCAATCTTCATCATCCACTGCATCACCTTCTGCATCATCTGAATCAGAATCAGGGTCTGATGTGTATATCAGTGGCAGCATCACAGCATCATCATCGTCCGAGTCGACTGCAAGGAAGGCGGCCTCGCTTTCATAGTCAGACTCAACAGCGGCATTGGCAGAGCTGCCATTGCTCGGTGAGTGGTGTTTCGTGTTATCAGCAACCTTGGCAGGCTTAGGACATTTATTTCTGAAGTGTCCTTTATCTCCACAGTTCCAACAGGTCCCAGGCGCTTTGCGTGGAGTGCATCCCCCTTTACCATTTGAAGCTACTAACAGAGCTTCATCTTTTCGGTTCCCTTGGAGGTGCTTGCATTGCGACAAGCATGTTGAGCTTGATGACATTCGTACTCTTCTGATGTGAGTGCAATGAGTTTGTCTGGATCAATCGTTTTGTTGAGCTGTATAGTTTGGCTCCAGCAAGCAAGTTTGACGCAAAGGCAGATAGGTGAGGGGGTAGGGACTTGATAATCGTGGAACGGTAGTGTAAATAACCCGTGTATCTACATGTACATTAGTTATTACATAATCCCAGTGGGCCCCTTAGGGACCCACTGTATAGTTTATGCGTGGGAACCGGCTAGCGGTCCCCATCGCATCTTACCCTTACACTGTCACTACGTAGCATCAGAATACCACACATTGGTCAAGTTCTGTCGTGCTCTTGTGACTTAAGGCTTAAGATAGACATCTTTACACCTTTTTGAACTATCCTGCGGTTGATCGCCACGCGACCAACCGATATTGGATTCGAAGCAATCTTGAAAAAGATCGCTGCGTCGACGACTAAACACCGTTGAGACCCTCCAGTAGACCTTCTACTGTCAGCTGCGAGCATGATGATTCCACGCAGTCGAAGACGGACACGAGCGACGAGCTCGAGGTCCACACCCCAGGCGCAGCCCAGTGACACGACGGCTGACGCTATCCTGGACCAAGAGAACAGGACGATAGAAGACAGAGAGATCGTAGATCTCACCGCCCTCGTCCCCTCAGTAGAGGACGAGGAAAACCCCGACCACGTCTCGTCAAGCGTGGCCGAAGAAGAGACAACACCGAGCGACGAGCCGGCGCCGCCCCCCCATCTCCCTCTGCCCAAGGACAAAGGAAAGGGCAGAGAAGTCTCGCCGTCGTCTGACGGTAGAGCAACAACGTCGAGGCGGGCACAAAGCCACAACTCAAACCGACGCCCACGAAGTAGAGCAACGACGATCGTCCCTGAAGGAGGACAACGGCAAAAGAGACGAGCCCCAGACGATGGTCAGGACTTGGAATACTCGAGCTCTAGTCGCAAGAGCTCGAGGGCTCACGCCATCGACCACGAGACGGCAGAGGCCCTGAACAAACAGGTGCAGGCTGCACTGCACCAAAGCACGCTGACGCGCCACAAGCACGATCAGCTGGCATCGCAGCTTGACAACGCCGCCGCCGCCCTAATGGCAATCGGCAAGGAACTCCACTGTCAGGGGACACCCTGTTTTCCATTTCCAGTTCCGACACCACACCCAGTTCCGACTCCATTTCCGACTCTGCTTCCGGTTCCTATTCCATCTCCGCCTCTGCTTTCGGAAATGATTCCACTTCTGGGAGAACTTCCACCAGTTCGGTTCGCCTTGCCAGTTCCACTCCAATTTCCGACTTCCACTCTCGGAACAGTGTCGGAAATCAAGCCACTCGCGTAATAGGTGGGATCAAGGGTCGATCAAGGGTCAGAGTGGTCAGGGAGATGCAGGGTTGATGGCGGGTGCCAAGTGTTGTCCCTGGCTGCGCAGCGTAGTATAATACGGGCTCGCTGACATTGGGGGTCCTTAGACTTTTCTCTTTGGATTTCCCCCTGTCAGGTGAGAATCCCCTCTCTTGTATACTCTGTTCATTTATACATACTTTGGATTTCCCCTTGTCAGTTGTGTGGTAGTGTGATCTCCACAACCAGCCAGGGTTGCCCTTACATCCACCAGGCGGAGGAGGTCAGGCTGCAAGACGCAGCCACGCTGGAGGACGTCCAGAAAGCACTCCGCCCACGCGGGGAACGCGACGCAACTCGTCCGAGCTCGCGACAGTCCGCAGCTAACGAACGCAGTCGCGACGCGCGCCGAAAGGAGCGAGACAAACAGCGAATGCCACCGCCAGCCGTCCCGGTGAACAGGACGTAAGGTTCGGGAACGAACCTCAGGAGCAACCGGCTGCCCCAACGGACAGCCGTAAAACGATCCAACAGATCGTTAGGGATCAGGTCGCCTCAGAGCCTGACTCTGAAACAACGACCGAGAGCTTAGAGCTCGAAGTTGCACACTGGCAGCGTAAAGAAGCTGCAGCCGTGCGCCGCCACACACGGGCACTCAAGCTACTAGCAAAGACGCTGAAGAGATGGTGGCCCACAGCCACACCGCTCAGCTGCCCGACGAGCAGCTCACGCAAGCCGTACAGGACGCAGGGCAAGCACGCCCAGCCTACAACAGCAGGCTACGGATCCACAACGCGGGACTGACCGGGGACACCAGGCACAAAACTCCCCCGGAATCGGGAGCACAAAATGCTCCCGATCCCGAGCCTGACCCGGGCCCGGGGCCCATCAGGGCATATAGCAGCCTGCCCCGTGTGGTGTCACAACCGCGCGAGCAATCGATGGCCCCAACGGAAGGCCAGGGAATCCCTGACCAGGCCGACATCGTACCAATGGAGCCGTACGACGGGATCACCCGGATGATCCGCGTGGCGTTAGCAGACGCCGCGGACACAGACCCGGAGAGGTCTGTGCTAGCGAAGGTCGGCGTAAAATTGGCCCACCCTGAGCCATATGCAGGGGGATCGGACCTCGAAGAGTTTGAAATCTTCGTAGCAGCCATCCTACGATGGCTAAAAATGAATTGTCTCCTAGGGCCAACCAGCATTGACACGCAGGTCGGCTACGTGGGCACTCGCCTCACCGGCGAAGCCCAGGAGTGGTTCCTTCGAAACGTTGAACGCTTCAATCGCCAGGTCCGCAGCTGGACGCTGGAATCTGTGATGCAAGGCCTTCAAAAGAGGTTCCTGCACACACTGACATACCATTACGCATCGAATAAATTCGACACGGTCATGCAAGGCATGAAAACCGTTCAGGAGATGCTGAACGAGCTCACGAAATACGTGGCACGTATGATACAGCCGCCAGACGAGTACACGTTCCGGAGATGGTTCGTATCGGCGCTGCGCAACGAGGTCCTCAAAAAGGGCTATAATGCCGAGAGCAGCTCAATAGAGCAACTCTTCGAGACGGCCCGGATGATCGAGGAGGCATCCCGATACAACATGGGGATGCGCCGCGCAGAGAGCGCAGCAGCAATGGCAAGCGCCGCCCAGCTCACAGGGAGCAAGCCGTTGACACAAACGGGCCTGACCAGGCCCAGCCTGTTCACAAGAAGCGGAACAGGTCAACGGCTACCGCCCTCACGCCCAGCACAAGCTGGATGCCCGCCTGAAGCTAAACAGCCTCAAGCGTCAGGGTCGTCCCCGCGACCTGCCCCACCGACGAAAACGTCGGGCCGGCCCAACGACAGGCCCAGCGGCAGCCAAAGCAACACCACGTGCTTTGAATGCGGCCAACCTGGCCACAAGAAGGCAGAGTGCCCCCGGCTTAGGTCCGGTATAAGGACAGCGGCCATGAGGCACGACGGTGAAGCCGAGGATCCGGAGACGGATCCCGATCAAAACTCTCTTCAACAGATTGATGAAGAGGGGGAGGGTGATCCCCAACCCAACGACACGCCGGCTGAAGAGTGGGACCCTGAGCCGTCCCAATACTATGAATGGGACGAAGAGGTGGAGGACACCACCTACAGGTCCAGCGCGATCATATTCGCGCTGGAAGACGAAACCGCCACGAAGGTCATGGCAGCACGCACATCGGTCACGCAAGACAAGGCGGCCGAGCCGGTGTATCACCACCGAAGCAAACACAGAACGCGGCCAACGCGCCCGCGTAGTGAGAACCATACCCTATTGGGGTACTGGGAAATAAATGGCATAAAAGCCCACTGCCTGCTAGATAGCGGCAGCGAAGGGGTACTGCTGTCCCCCGAATTCACGCGAGCTACAGGGATGAAGACGTTCTCCCTGGAGCAACCAATCGTGCTGCAGCTAGCCTGCATAGGCAGCCGTTCCACGATCAACTATGGAACGAACGCGACCATCAAGTTTGGTCGCGGGACATACGACGAATACTTCGACGTAGCAAACGTCAAATATTACGACGCGATCTTAGGGACACCGTTCCTAAGGAGATTCGGCATAACCCTGGACTTCTCAAGCCCAGGGACGATTCGCAAGGGAAATGAGGTGATCCCCACGGGCAAGGTCTCATTTGACGATGACGAATCAAAGAATGAGGACAAAGGGCCACGGGTGAGCAGGATCACCCAAGCGCCGAAGCCAAACCTGGCTCATTGAAGCCAGGAGGACGAGTCGTGGGACGACTCGTCCTCGAACTCACCCTACAGCCGTAGGGAGAGACGCTCTCACCTAACGGTGAAAGCGATGGGAAAGAGGAAAGCGGGCCCGCACGCCGCAGGACCTAATAGACGCCAACAGCGCCTAACGGCATCTAAGCCAACCACTACCATCATCCTCACAGATGATGACCTTCCTCGCCTCCGTGAGGAATGGATGGAAAGAATCGCTGACCTAGTCAGTGGAATTCCATTAGAACTCCCGCCACTGCGGGAGATCAACCATGAGATCAACCTCATCGATCCCAACAAGCACATGCGGTATCGACTACCGAAATGCCCCGAACACTTCCAAGAGGAACTGTCGGCAAAGATAGAACGATACACCACTGCAAAGTGGTGGATTCCGGCAGTAGCGCAGCAGGCAGTGCCCATGCTGTGTGTGCCGAAGAAGAACGGTACGTTGAGAACCGTCTTCGATCTGCGCCAGCAGAACGAGAACACGGTGAAGGACGTCACACCCTTCCCGGATCAGGATATCATACGCAGCGACATGGCTCGCTGCCAATATCGAACTAAACTCGATATGTCAGAAGCATACGAGCAGATCCGGATTCATCCGGATCACGTAGCAAGGACAGCCTTTGCCACGATCCTCGGCACCTTCAGGAGCCAGGTGATACAGATGGGGGACTGTAACGCCCCATCAACATTCCAACGCCTGATGACAGCCATTTTCTGCGACTGCATAGGTCGCTTCGTCCATGTATACATGGACGACATCTTCATATTCTCGCTCTCAATACAAGAGCATGAAGAGCACCTCTACATCGTCTTTGACAGACTGAGGAAGAACCACCTCTTTCTGAGCAAGAAAAAGGTGGACCTCTACTCCATCCAAATGGAGTGCCTCGGCCATATGATCAATGGCCGAGGGGTACATGCCAACGAGGATAAGATGCAACGCATCCGCGAATGGCGCAGGCCACGGACGTTCAACGACGTCCAGCGTTTCCTCAGGCTCGTACAGTATCTGGCACACTACATGCCGGATGTTAGCGCATATACCACCCCGCTATCGGGCTGTGCGTGTAATAACCGTCCATTCGAATGGACACCACTGCTTGACAAATGCTGGCAAAGCATTAAGGCGTTGGCCTGTAAGGCGTTGGCCTGTAAGGCCCGATCCTGCGTCCAGTAGACGCAAGGTGCCCAGAGCCGATCTGGGTGATCACCGACGGATCAAAAGCCGGCGTCGGTGCGGTCTACGGCCAAGGTCCTGACTGGAAAACTTGTCAACCAGCCGGCTTCTTGTCAAAGAAGTTCAGCGTTGCTCAGCAACACTACCGGACTCACGAGCACGAGACGATGCGGTGCTCGAGGCTCTCATGAAATGGGAGGACAAACTGCTGGGGCAAAGGTTCACCCTCATCACAGACCACAAGGGTCTCGAATACTTCGAGATCCAAAAGAGCCTATCTGACCGACAGGTCAGATGGTGGGAGTTTCTATCCAGGTTCAATTTCAACACCGTTCATGTAGACGGTGTAGAGAACAAGGTAGCGGACTGCCTGTCGCGCTACTACGAGAGCGACACGAGTGATGACAATCACCCAGACCACGTCTTCGTGAACGCGGATGCGCGTTTAGACCCGGACGGTGAGTTATTGCCCACCGACCGGTATGTCGAGTTGCGAACAGCGGCGACAAGACGCTCTAAACGCCTCGCTGAGAAGACAGAGGCGAGAGTAACGGAAGCCGCTGCATTAAACAAGGGCTCACCAGAGCCTGCGAACGTCGCCACGTCCGCGACGACGACAATGACGTCAGAGCCATCGCCGCAGGGAATGACGGCACACCCCTGCGCCGGATCGTCGAGCAAGGCGTAGACCTGTCTAAGGTCCTACGAGACGCGTACCATAGGGACACCATGTTCACAAAGATCATGGCGCACCCGGACGCGCACCCGAGATTCGGGATCGGGGACGGGCTGATCTGGACTAAGAATCAGCTCAAGAGAGACGTCATTGCCATCCCCCGCTCTGTTCTTCAAGGGGGAAGGAAGCTGATCGAAATTATCATCGATCGGGCACATCAGATAGTCTGCCACTACGGCCATCTGAAGACTTCGAACTACGTTCGAAGAGCATATTGGTGGCCGGGCATGAACCCAGACATAGAAGCGTTCTGCACATCGTGCGCGAGGTGTCAGATGACGAAAACCGGGCCACAACGGCCCAAAGGCCTACTACACAGCCTACCCATTCCGGATAGGCCGTGGCAGTCAATTGGCATCGACTTCATGGAGCCCCTGCCCAAATCCAACAACTGTGACTACCTGATGGTAGTCATCGACCGACTAACGTCGCTCGTACACCTCGTACCAACCACGACGAGCGTGTCAGCCAAGGGAGTAGCCTGGCTGTTTCTGAAGGAGGTCATCCGACTACACGGAGTTCCCAACTCCATCATCTCGGACAGAGACTCAAAGTTCACGTCGATCTTCTGGTGTGAACTCCAGCGACTCATGGGGACTAAGCTCCTCATGTCAACTGCCTTCCATCCACAAACAGATGGAGCAACCGAGCGGGCAAACCACTCGATCGGCCAGATATTGCGCGCGGTCGTCAGAGACGATCAGAAGGATTGGGCAGTGAAATGCCCAATGGTTGAGGTCGCCCTCAACAGCAACATCAGCGCGACCACAGGATTCGCACCTTTCGAGCTGAACCACGGCTATATGCCGCGGATAGACCTCCCCATAGCCGCGGACACCCCATTCAAGGGGGTGGCCCGGTTCGCACATCAGGCAAAATGGAACCTGATGGCGGCACACGATGCAATCATAGAGCATCGAGTGACGCAAACGTTTCACGCAAATAAGAAACGTATGGTGAGCGACAGGTACGCGGCCAACGACCGCGTCTACCTTTCGACACAAAACCTAACTCTCCCGAAAGGAAGAGCCAGAAAGCTAGTCCCGCGGTACATCGGACCATACCGCGTCGTCGAGGCTCAGAACGATGCCTCGACGGTGACCCTCGATCTTCCCGACAAACTGAAAAGCCGTCGCATTTCACCGGTCTTCCATTCCAGCCTCATGCGGCGATACGAGGCTAACAACGACGAACTGTTCCCTCGTCGTGAGGCCAAGTCATTTTATGACTTCGGAGCAAATGATGACGAGGAGTGGCTCGTCAACGAGATTATCGCACATCGATGGATAAACTCGACGGACCTGGAGCTCCAGGTCCGTTGGACCCTAGGCGACGTGACATGGGAACCCATATCGTCCTGCAAGGACCTTGAAGCCCTAGATAGCTATCTAGAGCTTCGGGGGGTGGGCAAGCCATGCGACCTCCCCAGACGCCGCTAGACGCGTCTGTCACGTGCAGACCACGTGACACGCCGGCCACGGCGCAGTTAAATTTTCACCTCGGATCTTTCCGAGGGCGCATCGCTTCTTGGAAGCAACCACCATCATCTACCCACGAAGATGATGCCCCCCAAAGATGGGATGGACGTTGACCCGTCAACGTCCACAACGCGGACATCGGCCCCGAGACAAGGGGCCACAGACATTCTCCGTGCTCCAATAGACCAGGAGCACTGGATGATCATGGGCTGGGAGGACGCCCTCGCCATCGTCCATCCGGACGATTGCTCAACATGCGTGGACTACGCCGCGCACCTTAGGGCCACGACCGGCCCGCAAGGTCAAATTGCGGGATGAGGACATCGGCGACGCCGTCGATGCGGCCTGGGGATGGCTCCCACGGGGCATTGCGCGTGACACGCGGGAGGAGCCCCTCCGGGACATCCATGACCTCAAAAAGGAGGTCAAGGAGCTGGAACGCGCAGTCAAGGACCGCGACGACGCACTCGCAACCGAGCGCGCAAGGATCAAGGAACTGGATCAACAGCTGAGCGCAGCCCAGCTCCAGGTTACCCTGGTCCACGCTGCCTCAAAAAGGCCACGACATGACCCAGCCACGGACCCAGTGGCCGGGCCATCTTCACCTCGCGTGACGGCGCCGACCCCGACAACAACAACAACGGAAGGGCAGAGCGCACCTTCCGAC
Source organism: Gautieria morchelliformis (assembly GCA_015179125.1). Taxonomy (NCBI): domain Eukaryota; kingdom Fungi; phylum Basidiomycota; class Agaricomycetes; order Gomphales; family Gomphaceae; genus Gautieria; species Gautieria morchelliformis. The sequence goes on along the minus strand of WHVA01000164.1, from coordinate 6,865 downwards.
TCCGCATACGGCATCCCAGATGGATGGGAGTCCGACTCATCCGTCTGGAAGACGTACGACCCCGAACGGGCACAGCGGCTGGCAGAACAGCCAAAGAAAAAGCGCAAGAAATTGCGCAGCTCCCCCCACACCGTCAATGGGCTAGCCATTGCAAAGGAAAGCGCGATTAGCGCTTACCTAGCGGCATCATCGTCGCACACCGTCAACGACCCCGCCCTTCAGCGGCGGGTAGCACAGATCGAGGCCCAGTACATCGGGCCTGGCGTGGCCCTGCCTCCACCGGCGGGGACAGTTCACCCTCCCTACCCGAGGGAGGGAGTGATCATACCACTTGGAGACCCACCGATCTCTGAGACGGGCCCCCTACCACGGCCGGTAGGAAAGGCCCAACAGCGTCGTACTCAATGGTATGACGTCTGCCCGCTCGACGACCCACGCTTCGTCGAACTCATAGCGCGGGCAAAAGAAACGCCGCAGCTCGCGCGTACGCACGAGATGATCGGCGTATTCAAACGCATCGAGCGCAAACAACGCGCTCGCAATCCCAAAAGGGATTGTCTCGTGATAGCGGGTGGTACCCCGCACGACATCGCGGCCATCCTGAAGGGTTGGATACACAACCCTGAAGGGATCCCATCCGCCATCCGTGACAACGCGGACGGCACCTTCAACCTAGACGACATGGACGTCTGGATGTGGTTGAAGGCCCTCGCACCCCGGGTCAAAGGGGTCGCATCACTGCTCAGGGCGAGGCTACTCGACCTCTTCGGCTCGACAGGCCAATGGTCGAGCCTCGTCGACGCCAGGGAAGTGCTGACGCCTCAGAGCACCACCCTGCGGCTCTCAATCACGGGTCCATTCCCTGTGGAGGGCTGAGCCGGCCCCGACATCCCCCTCGTGGAGATCGCGAGATGGTTGGCCCGCTACGCGGGAGTCACTCGCAAGCGAGCGACGCGCATTGAACATTATGTTCAACGCAGCATCACCGGTGTGGCATTCAGTGCCGCCGCCCGCGAGAGCCAACAAAAGGTCATCGAGACCAGCCACGTGAGGGCCGCGGTGCCGCGACCCCTCACTCACACCCAGCTCGACCGAGAGCTGGTGCGCTTCCGGCCCCCTCATCAAATGGAGGACCCGGCCGTTGAGGCCATGCTCCGTGAGGACACGGGCCCCAGCACCCAAGCGGAGACCGCTGCTAGTGGCGAGGCCGACCAGCCTCACCCAATCACTACCGATGACGCGGAGGTGCCCCCGGAGGTGTCACGTGCTCCTCCGGCCCCGTACGATGACGACGTCATCGTATCGGCCACTCTAGAGGACTCCCTCATGGACGACCTCTATGAGGAGTAGTTAACCCCTATAGTTATCTATAGAGGGGGAGGGTGTAAATAACCCGTGTATCTACATGTACATTAGTTATTACATAATCCCAGTGGGCCCCTTAGGGACCCACTGTATAGTTTATGCGTGGGAACCGGCTAGCGGTCCCCATCGCATCTTACCCTTACACTGTCACTACGTAGCATCAGAATACCACACATTGGTCAAGTTCTGTCGTGCTCTTGTGACTTAAGGCTTAAGATAGACATCTTTACAGGTAGTCCTTCTCCTCGATGCTCATGCCGGACTTGACCAGTGTTGACTTGTATTGGCATTAGAATGTAGTGACTTGACTTGTATTGGCATTAGAATTTAGTAACTTGACTTGTATTGGCATTAGAATTTAGTGGCTTGACTAGTGTTGACTTGTAGTTGACTTGTATCATGACTTGACCAGTGTTGACTTGTATTGGCATTAGAATTTAGTGACTTGACTAGTGTTGACTTGTAGTTGACTTGTATCGTGACTTGACCAGTGTTGACTTGTATTGGCATTAGAATTTAGTGACTTGACTAGTGTTGACTTGTAGTTGACTTGTATCGTGACTTGACCAGTGTTGACTTGTATTGGCATTAGAATTTAGTGACTTGACCAGTGTTGACTTGCCGTAAATTGCTATTTCCTCCTTTTTGACTTGGAGGTTATCTAGGAACTCACGCACGTTTCCTTTGTCAGGACATTTCAACTCCATGAACTGGGAGCGTAAATCAGCCTGAGCAAAGGCCCCTTTCATTGAGTACTCGGTCCGTATCAAGTCCCATCAGTCTTTGAGGGATGTTTCGCTGTGGACTCATATGAGGGTTGAGTCTGGGATACGGTGAGTGAGCAGGGCTTTTGCTGAGCGATTGTCCTTCGTCCACTGAGCAAGGGCCGTCTCCTCTTCAGTAGTAGGAGGTGAGCTGAGAGTGGGATGGACAGTGGTGCCATTGTCAGGGGACACCCTGTTTTCCATTTCCAGTTCCGACTCCATTTCCGACTCCACTTCCGGTTCCGATTCCATCTCCGCCTCTGCTTTCGGAAATGATTCCACTTCTGGGAGAACTTCCACCAGTTCTGTTCGCCTCGCCAGTTCCATGTTGGGTGCATTTATGCTCCTGCACCAAAATCAAGCATAATATATTCAATTTGTTGTATGATTTTTCAATCTCTTCTCACATTGTTCTTGTACCATGCATCCATTTCTTTGATAATTCTCGAAGTTTTCTAGTTACTCTCTACCCCTCCATTCCACTTTGTTATTTCTATTTTCATAGGCGGCTGCACCCAGCGGAGTCTGAAATGACTTCGACGCGTGAGCTCTTGGGCGCTAAAGGGCCGGGTAGTAGTACATGCACAGTGAGACAGATTTCCCCCTCTCTCAGTGACAACTAAATTCACTGAGAGAGGCAAGTAAATTAGTCTAGTGTTCCTTCGATTTATTGACCTAGAAATACTCTGTAGTGAATTAATTTCTAGGTAGTGTATAATATATTTATAGTGACAACTAAATTCACTGAGAGAGTGAATTAATTTCTAGTCTATCCTTTTGAGCAACAAGTCCATACCTACTGCCTATAATTCCTGTCTACTGCATTCCACTCCAATTTCTGACTTCCACTCTCGGAACAGTGTCGGAAATCAAGCGACTCGCGTAATAGGTGGCATCAAGGGTCGATCAAGGGTCAGGGAGATGCAGGGTTGATGGCGGGTGCCAAGTGTTGTCCCTGGCTGCGCAGCATAGTATAATACGGGCTCGCTGACATTGGGGGTCCTTAGACTTTTCTCTTTGGATTTCCCCTTGTCAGTTGTGTGGTAGTGTGATCTCCACAACCAGCCAGGGTTGCCCTTACAGCAGAAAAGTCTCTCCCCTAGAGGACCGGCAGTCGTACCGCGCGTTGCATTCGCCATAGGTGCGTTCGGAATCGGAGACAGCGACTTGGAGATCGTGACCTCTTCCGCACACACAGCATACGACAGCCCCTCTTCTTACGTCGAGCTCCCAACCCCGGAAATCCTGCCATATTTCTCCTTCCGACATGGATCCGGACGATCGTCTTCGGAATATGGAGGAGGAACTGACGCGGAACCGGATGAAGGCCGACGCGATTGAAACAGCCTTACAAGCGATTTTGGCTAAGTTAGATATTCCACAAAGTGGTGGAAATGAAATGCTGGACGATCCGGATTTCGAAAAAAGCGGAAGTAGCGGAAGAGAGGGTCTCCGCGAAGTTAGCAAAGGTCAAACCCGCAACTCCGGCGGACTTTGATGGAGATCGGCAGAAGGGACGTGCATTCTTCAACACATGCAGCATCTACTTCGCAATTGTCAGAGACCTCTTTCCAAACGACCAGGCTCGGATTCACTGGGCATTGTCCTTTTTCAAGTCAGACCGCGCAGCCCGTTTTGCAAACAAGGTGATCCGACATGAAGCAAAGGGCAAGGGGAACTACTTCCGGGACTGGGACGCCTTCGAGAAAACATTTTCCAACCAGTTCTGCCCTAAAAATGAGCAGCTCACAGCCCTTACGAAGCTCGAGGGACCAGCTGGTACCAGGCCAAGGATCCGGTCGATGACTACATCGATCGCTTCCAGGAGCTCATCGACCTTGCGGAGTATGACGACGACAAGACGATCGTCATCAAATTCTGACGAGGACTTGATCCGACACTCCAGAACCAAGTCATGCTGCTTGGGGATGGAGCTCCGGATTTTGATGACCTGGAAGGGTGGTACCAAGCTGCACAGAGGGTGTCCCGGAACAGGGAAGCAAATGAGGCCTTCGTGGAGACAAGCCGGAACATGACACGCAGTTCCACTCGTCCTACTCCACCTGTGCCAAAACCCGGAAGCGCATTCATTCCCACATGGAAATTATTTCCGACGCTTGCTCCGCCTGCTCCTATTAGGAACCATAGCCCTCCTCCCTCACAGAGTGGCCCTGCCCCGATGGATGTTGACCGCATGCGCGGAAAGGCCACGGAACTATCACCTGCTTCCGATGTCGACAACCAGGCCACTATGCTCGCGAGTGCCCCAAGCCTTTGATATCCGGCTTATGACCACAGAGGAGAAACTCGAGCTCCTTCCAGAGTTCCTCGCACTTGCGGACATAAGCGGAGTGCCCACTGCGGAAGACGTTTCCGAAAATGCAGAACATGATCCACCGGAAGCGGAGGATGCGTCGGAAGCGGAGGATGCGTCGGATTTTATGATGCGCAGCGGGTGAGATGTGTGCCCCTGCTGCCTGTACATAACCGGTTTGCCTGTCTTGAAGTAGAGAATTAAAAGCCCCCACTCCCCTCACTTCGTACAGACCCCACCGGATAAAGTCACACAAAAACCAAATCCAACACCCCGTCCATCCCACATCCGCCCTTGGGAGAAACGCCTTCCGAAGCACTATGTTGTCGCTGCCACCCCTGGCCCCAAGTCACTAGTCATTAAGGTGGAGATCCAGACGACAGATACGGCGGAAGTCAAATCCGGACCCGCCCTTGTCGATTGCGGGGCCACTGGTCAGTTTATGGACCGGGACTATGTGGAACGGAACCGACTGACCACGGGAAGTTGCAACGTGCAATCCCGGTGTTCAATGTGGATGGAAGCCCCAATGAGGCAGGGTCCATCACGGAGATAGTAGACACAATTCTCCGCTACGATGGACACTCAGAACGCACTTCCTTTGCAGTCACCAGCCTGGGGAAGCAAGCATCATCCTGGGTTTACCTGGCTTCAGGAGCACAACCCGGAGATCAATTGGCAGACTCGGAAGGTACTGATGAGTCGATGTCCAGCCAAGTGTCACATGTGCCGGTCGGAAGTGCGGAAGGAGCGCCAGGAGCAGCGGAAGACCGAACGGCTCATACAGACATGTCGTTCTGGCCCCCATCCACTGCTTGCAGAAGAAGACTCGGAAGCGGAATTTGAACCGGATCCCACTCCAATTCCGATTCCGATTCCGACTTCCGAGTCATCCGACTCGGCCGGAAGACACTCTGGCGGAAGGGGAGCGCTTGCTGTACGTAAACCTTCCGCCGGAAGCGGAACACATCCGCGCCACCGGAAATATTTCGCAACGCCTTGCTGAAGCCTCCAAGAGGCATGATAGAGTGGAGGCGGAAATTCCGGAGTACCTGCGGGAGTTGAGGACGTCTTTTCCAAGGAGTCGTTTGATGCCCTGCCTCCACGGAAGCTGTGGGACCATGCCATCGAGTTGGAGCCTGGGTCAAAGCCCACCAACTGCAAGGTCTACCCGCTGTCACCCAAGGAGCAGGTAGAGCTCGATGCATTCCTTGCGGAAAACCTCCGTACAGGGAGGATCCGCCCCTCCAAGTCACCCATGGCATCTCCGGTGTTCTTCATCAAGAAGAAGGACGGCTCGCTCAGACTTGTGCAGGATTACCGGGCCTTGAATGCGATCACGATCAAGAACCGGTACCCCATTCCACTCATTTCCGAACTTACACACAACTCCGCGGGGCAAGGTACTTCACTAAGCTGGATGTCCGCTGGGGCTTCAATAATGTCCGGATCCGGGAGGGAGACGAGTGGAAGGCCGCATTCCGCACCAACCGAGGACTCTTTGAGCCACAGGTCATGTTCTTTGGCCTCACCAACAGTCCGCCACATTCCAGACGATGATGAATGACATTTTCCGTGACATGATAGCAGAAGGGGTTGTCTGCGTCTACCTCGATGACATCCTCATCTTCACAAAAACAATGTCCGAACATCGGGAAGTCGTGCGGAGAGTGCTGGAACGGCTCCGGGAGTACAACCTGTGTCTCAAGCCGGAAAAGTGCGAATTTGAGCGGACGCGGATAGAGTATCTTGGGGTGATTGTGTCGGAAGGAAAGGTGGAAATGGACCCAGTCAAAGTTTCGGTGTGTTGGATTGGCCCGTGCCGCGAACAAGAAGGAGGTCCAGTCCTTCATTGGGTTTGTCAATTTCTACCGGCGGTTCATCAAGGCACTCTCTGCCACTCCGCGCCGTGCCCTCTTCGACCTCACCAAGAAGGAGGTTGGATGGCGGTGGGGAGAGCCGGAACAGGCCTCCTTTGACAAACTCAAAGAGCTGATCACTTCCGCCCCGGTCCTGATCTTTCCCGACGACTCTCGCCCTTACGAGTCGAGGCGGATTCTTCCGACACAGCTACCGGAGCGGTCTTGTCACAACAGTCATCGGAAGATGGTGGGGGTGGCATCCGATTGCCTTCTTCTCTAAGAGCCTTAGTCCGGTCGAGCGGAACTATGAGATCCATGACAAGGAGATGCTGGCAATCATCCGAGCCTGGAGGAGTGGCGACACTTCCTCGAGGGTGCTCAGGTATTTCTGCACGTCTAAGAAGTTGAACCGACGACAAGCACGGTGGTCCCTACACCTGTCCCGGTTCGACTTCATGCTCCACCACCGGCCCGGCCGCACCATGGGCAAGCCCGATGCCCTATCCCGCCGTGCGGATTATGGAAGCGGAAGTGGGACAATGCGGATATGACACTGCTCC